>JAAAWM010010536.1:0-43833 GCA_036873465.1 Thinopyrum obtusiflorum
CTTTTTTCCTATTTAGAGCGAAACATGGCCCACAACGATGAGGCCGGCGGTTCAGGCAAGGCATTCTGGGAGCTGTCCCAGGAGATGGAGGAAGAACCTCAACGCTGTGAGGACGCCGCGGAAGACACCGATCCTGACTACACAACCCCTAGTGGCGTCGAGGATGACACCACTGATGGTGCCGCCGAGGATGCCACCACTGATGATGGTAGCGCACGCACAGATGGCAGCCAACCGAAGAGGCAACGGAAGGACCGGCGCCCAAACATGCTCGGCATCGTCAAGGAGGAATTTACTGAAGTGTCCTCCGAGGGGCATCCAACGCCGCCCAAAGAAATAGTCAAGGGGTACGCGGGACAGCTCGGGTGCATTCTCCGGAGCACCGTATCGATCAACACCAAGAACTTAAGGCATCGTGACCGAGGGAATTTGCGCAACCTCCTCTTCACGAAGCTGCACGAACGATACAAGTTCCCCGGTGACTTCGCAAACACACGCCTCTCAGGGAATAAAGTGAACAGTGCCGCCCTCACGAAGATGAGCACGGCCCTGGCTACTTGGAGAGGCGCGGTGAAGAGAATGATTGACAAAGGTGATAGTTATGAGAAGATCAAGGAGAAAAATCCTTCAATCAGCGAAGCTGACTACCTGGAGTTCAAGATCAAGTGCAAGAGCACCGCATCCGAGGAATTAAGTCAGTGGGGGAAAGATATGCGGGACTTGAACTTAGGACAGCACACACTCGGTCCCGGCGGTTACAGAGTGGCGGAACCTATATGGGACAAGGAGGACGCGGAGCGTGCCGAGCAAGGCCTACCACCCCGCTTTGATAAATACCGTGACAAGCAGACCAGGAACTATGTCAGGGCCCGGTACAAGATTGACCCGGTAACCAAGGAGCTTACCACGGATCCGAAGACCAAGGCGCTTGAGCGTGTTCTGGTAAGGAATACACCCCCGCGTAATTAGCTCCATATGGTTGCATTCTAATTAATGAAGCCAAATTTCTAAATGGTTCACGTTCCTTCCGCAAGGAAATGAAAGCAGTAGCGCGGGGTCATCTCAGAGCTCCCCTTTCGACACCCCTTTAAATAGGGCGTTGAACGTAATGAAAAACAAGGATAAGCTCAGTAAGCCGTCGTCAGCTGGTCGTGTGGCCGGCAAAGGCTTGTCCACGAAATGGTCGGAATACTATAGCGCTGGGCGAAAGGAGAGAAAGACGGCCAGCTCGGAAAGCCAGGAGCGCGAGGTTCAACAACTCAAGGCACAAGTGGCGCGGATTCCGAAGATGGTCGAAGAGCAAGTGCGAGACCAACTGGGAGCGACGATGACCGCCATTATACCTACCTTGGTTTCTGGGTTGCAGGCGTGGATTGCGGGCAGCCAACAGGGGCAGCCCCCGATTCCCAGCTTCACGGGCAGCAACTCGCGCAACGCGCCGGCGGCGCCATTGGTGTCTCCGACGGAGGTGGCATTGGTGTCTCCCACGGCGGCGCCAGCATTGCAGCTTAATGCACCCGGGTGTGGGAAGAATACGTCGGCCGGCACCTCGGCAGCAAGCGGCCCCTCCGTCAATTGCACGCCCGCCGTTGGCGGTGCCTCAACATTAGCCGAGCTCGACGCCATCACGGTAACTAATTAAGCCTCTCGGCCGATGACTTCATCTCCTTGCCTTTGACTGGGCATCCCTGACGCCCTACATGTTTTCGCAGGGCGCCGCCGACGTTCCGTGCACTCTCCTGCACTTCGTGAACGACGAGTTGGTCGATGTCGCCAAGGGCAGAATCGTTCAACCGGGCAGCCACGTGTTCCACGGTAATCAGATGCCACCCACCATTTATAGGGTTCAACTGGTTCGGGTGCTGGCGGGCTTCAACGACATATTACCTCCGTATCGACCCCATGGGGTCGACGAAGATGATGTGATGACCCTCAGCACCTGCATAAGCTGGCCCATGCTTTGGCCGAAGAGCCAGATTCGTTTGGGGGTGGGGGACACCACCCCACAGACAACACCGCCAGTCGTGCCGGCGCCAAGCCATGGCAAGACCCCCGCAACGCTACCGGACATGCCGGACATGCATATGGCATAGGATCCGGACATGCATATGGCACAGGATCCGGACGACGACGACGACGACGACGGTACATTTACCAACGTCGATAAGTACTTCAACGAACATGGGTGCGATGATGAATTCTTGGGGCCTCCTTCTCAAGAACCCAACCCTGCAAAAGACAATCTAGCTGGTACCGCGGAGAAACCCAATTGCAACAAGCGTCGTCTGGCGTTCAGTTCTCAGGAGACGCCTCCAGCTGCCGCCTTCACCGAGCCTCAAATAGCCGAGGTGCGAAATATTATCAGCCCCAACACACTCAAGAAGGCGGTCTCTGAGTAGAACTCGATCCCATTACAGCAGAAGAAGAAGGGACAGAAAAGAAAGAGTAACAAGGGTGCGAGCCAGCCAGCACCGAGTATGATTCGTGCTCAGGACGGGCCACCTTCACCTAAGGATATCTCGAGGAGGGTGCATGTGGCGGGTAGGCCGATGCTACCGACTAATCTGCTCAATGCTACAACCGGTGCTATGCGGAGTCTGCATGACAATGTTCTTTCTTTGGAGAAGCAGCGTCTCCGAGAGAATGATGTGGCATACCTGGTTTTCGTGGCCAAGGTGCTAGAGGGCAAGGGCTTTGTGGATAGCGCCATCGGGGGTATGATCGTCCTGTGGTTTGATGACATCTTCGCTATGTTTAACCTTCATCCGCTGCACTACACCTTCGTTCGGCTATTTTCGCTGAGTATGGAGATGCGGATCATTAGAGACAAGACCCCGGACATCGTGATAGTCGACCCCTTCTACATGCATGCCAAGATCTTGGGAAGCGCTGGGGACCGGCAAGTCGCGAGTTCATACCTCGAAGGCGTCATTCTGGCAAACCCAGATAAGGATAACTTCCTCGTGCCTTACTTTCCCGAGTAAGTCATCCCCTCACCGCCCCGTAACATATGATTTCTTAGATTTTATCGTTCTTTTTTTTTCTAACATTCCGTGTTTTGTGCAGTGACACACATTGCACACTCATCCTCTTAAGCCCGAAATATTCCACGGCCACGTATTTCGACTCGGACAGTCAGTCGAAGAAAGACTACACAAATATCAAGAAAGTTCTTGATGATGTTCTCCCCGGCTACGCCAGATCTGGAGGCACCTTCAGCAGGCCAATTCGTAGGTATGGCAAGCACGTGTTCACCCACAATACGACGTTCCCCTGCGTCAAGCAGCCGCCTGGCGGTCAGAAGGATGCCTACTACGCCCTCCATCACATGCGGGCGATTGTACGGGACCATAATCACCTTCTGCTACCAAATAATCTCAAAGATTGGGCCGCACGCTTGTCGGCAATCCAGGACGCGGACATCAGACAAGAATTCTTTCGCATCCAGTCGAAGTTTGCGGAAATCATCCATCAAGATGTCCTTCATACCTCGGGGCAGTTCTACCTCAGATATCAACCGTCCAACAGTGAGATAGAAACAATGCTACAAATGCAGGCTGACGACGCCCATGATTTCATGACCATCACGACAGACGGCGGCTTCATCCACGCTCTGGTCCCTGAGTCGAGTTGAAAGTAGTGATGCTATGTAGTTCTGAAATATCGATTAGCTCATGTTGTAATTAAACTTTAATGAACTTGTATGCCTCTTTGGTTTGGACAGTCGTTCAACTTATATGTAATCGATGCTATTTATTAGTAGGGCCATGAATCGTGCTATTAATGTCTTGATTTTCTCTTCCGATCCTTTTGTTGCATACTTATATATTGCTTATGTATTGTCTGTGAATTGCTACTAACGTTTTGTTTGGCTAGTGCATAGAGATGCCGTCGTATGTCGTGTACAAGGGTAAGGTTCCCGGAGTCTACGATGACTGGGAGGAGTGTCGGAGACAAGTTCACCATTTCAGCGGTAACAGTTACAAAGGGTACACCACTAGGGCGGAGGTGGAAGCTAGATACGCGCGCTATCTAGCGGGAGAGAGGAGGGAGCGGAGGAGGAACCGGATGAAGACCAGTTTCATCGCGATGATGCTCATCGTGATGACCGTAGCTCTCTTTTATGTGATGGTAGTTTAGATGATCGATATCGACTTGTAATGTGAAGACAAACTCGCTACTCGCGGTCTCGAGACTTGTAATGTTCTAACTTTGTTCGGTATTTTGAATTTGGAGACTAGCTAATATGATGAATTGTATTCTGAGACTAATCTTCTATTGTATTCGATGAATCTGCTGTTTATATGTTTTGCTGTCTATATTCTGTGCAGTAATATATTTTGTAACCTGTGCAAATATCAGAAAAGAAAAAAAATCCTAATATTCATACTAGTGGCGCACCATACAGCACATTAGTGGCGCACTGCTATAAAATACTAGTGGCGTATTATCTGTTAGTGCGCCATTAGTAACCCAGAGCACAATGTAAATATGGCCCCCTGGGAGGCATACTAATGGCGCACCGTGTGACTTACTAATGGCGCACTACCTGGTGTGCCACTATAGTCTGGTATACTAATGGCGCACCAGCGTTGCGCCATTAGTATATGTTACTAGTGGCGTGATGATAGTGGCGCACCTGTAGTGCGCCATTAATGGCCAAAACAGGTGCGCCACTAATAAGCCTTTTCCTAGTAGTGCGGCCCGCGGAGGTGTTCTTCCTGCGGTTTGACCATATGTTTGAGATGTTTCTGACAAGGCGGCTCGATTTTACAATCGTCCGCCTTTTTGCGCTACATATGAGCTCCGTCATGAAGAGAGAAGAAGTCTTGCAAATCTGTGTGGCGGATCCGTACTACATGCACGAGTCTTTCTTGAGTCTCGGCGACTTTGAGCGTGAAACTGCTAGGGACTACCTCCAAAACTTCATGGTACAGAATAAGGACCAGGAAATTGTCCTCCTGCCTTATCATCCAAAGTAAGTCAGTTCCGGACAATCCTTTCATACATTTCAATCATTCCTTCTCGCTCATATGGAGAATAATTTGAGGTGTCTTTTCCCCGCAGCAACGGGCACGCCGTCCTTATCGTTCTTTACCCGCGAGTCTCCCACGCCGTGTATTTCGACCCTTCCAGAGACTACGAGAAAAAGGACTACACCCACATAATGAATATTCTAGATGATGCTCTCCAAGGCTTCAGCATTAGAGGTGGCCACATGCAGATCAGGAAACAAAGGAACAAGAAGATGGGTTTCGCGCATAAAACTAACTTCTCCTGCATCCATGTCCCAAAACCAAGCAAGAAGGATGGATTCTACATCGTCCATCTCATGATTGAGTTCAGCACGGATCACCAAAAGCTTTGCATGACAAGCAGAAATGATGATCATATCCACAAGTGGCTAGAATCTCATGGAGAAGCGGATTATAAACTTAGAGATGACTTCTTTCGCATCCAAAGGGACATTGCGACGATCATCATGAAAGAAGTCATCGATGAGAAGGGGATCTTCCACCACGGCCCTATATCACGAGCTGACGTCCAAACTCGCATAGGCATGCAACGTCTAGACCTCACGTCGTTCAAGAAGCTAGGGTCCATCCTCGATGATACGGAAGGATGGAACTTCTAGTGATTTACGATGCCGATTTGTATGTATGTGTCGGTTGAACTTGTATACTTTCTGTAGCGATGAAACTTTGTGATGTCCACGGTCCCTGCCGAACTTGCGTAACGCTACTTTGTTAGTTTGCGTACGATGACCTGCGTACCTCTAGTTAATTAGTTTGTGTACTGTATGTTGCATCTAGTTGCTAACCCTTTCTTTTTCGTGTTGCTCTAGTATATTTTGTTGCATATGATTGTACATCCTCTTGATGAAGATGCATCTCTAACAGGTACCTAGTTTCTTGATGGTGAAGTGCTATGTCGTGTACGAAGGGAAGGTTCCGGGAGTGTATGACGAGTGGCATGAGTGTCAGGCGCAAGTGCAGGGGGTCTCAGGCGCCAGCCATAAAGGCTTCAAAAGCAGACAAGAAGCACAAGCTAGTTACTTGAGGTTCAGGCGAGCGCGAGAGAGGACTCATGACCGCCGCCTCATGTACTGCATAGTTCCACTATCACTCATAGTGATAGCACTTCTCGCGTATATCATTGTTTAGATGGATGACGTTGTAGTTGCAAGTATTCGAGACTTGCATGTATCGCTATTTTTGAGATGATGACGAGATACCACTTTGTGTTGGATGATGATTATGATGAGACTATTTGTATGTATATTCTATGATTACATTTGTGGTCTCGTAGTGATTTGTATGTGTATGATGATGACATTTGTATGTGCTAAAGATTCTTGTATAAAGCATGTTCAAATACAAAAAAAATATGCAGAAAAAAAATCAAAAACTACTAAAATTAGCAGTAGCGAGTGGAGGAAAGTTAGCAGCAGCGTGACTATAGCAGTAGCGCGTACGGCCAAAGCGTGCTAGAGCTATTAGCAGTAGCGAGCTTCCACGCAGCACGCTGCTGCTACACTTGTATAGCAGTAGCGCGGGCGCGCACGCGCTACTGCTATGGGTTAGCTGTAGCGCCCTATTAGTAGCGCCGGTGCCCGCGCTACTGGTAGGCCAAAAACCCGCGCTGCTGCTAGGCTTTTCCCTAGTAGTGTATATGCACTATAATTAAAGGTAGTATCATACACTAGTATCATATATATATGCATGATACTAGTATACGATACTCCCCACTATGAGTAGCCTAAGTATAGCCCAACTAAAACACCCACATGTAGTTTTAGTAGGGTTTTGACTTTATATGCACTAAATGCAAGGTAAGTGCAAAAAATGACTTCAACATTGCAGAGGAGACCTGAAATGGGCCAGAAAATCAAACCAAGGGTATATCCATGATTGTTTACAATGATTTTTTTGGAGGCGACGATGTAGTCACTGACGATGTGGAGTCCGAAGTGTCGCATCTCCTTTTGGAAACTATATATGATCCTTCTCGTGAGATGCTTCGGTATGGAAGGTGCGAGCACCAAAACTTGTTCCAAACTTTCCCAATTTTTTTCCATGCGACCGTGAGAGCACGCCACAGTGATAGAAATATTTTCGTTATTTCCAGAGTCTATACACATTTCCTGTAATTGAAAAACCAACATGGTCAACGCCTGTGGCCGCACCCTACGGTCGAACTGTTTGAATTTTTTTTCCCGTTTCTCGGACAATGATTGAAAACTCACAAAGCGACACACAAATGATCTTGATAACACCCACGTGTATTTGTAAGATCTCAAATGACTCAAATATAGCAAACGAGATCCCAAATGCACTAGAAAATCGAACCATACGGTACAATAGTGCTTTCTTACCGTGGAATTTTTTTTGGAGGCGAAACGATGAACTCATGTTTTCATTCAAACAAAAATATGCTGTTAGTTCATGTAAATGTTTTCAAATAGCACATGGTTCACTCACAAAAGCTGTGTGCCTAATAAACAATGGCCGACGAACCCCCATGCCATGCATGCGATCTGAGTCATGCATTCTGATTGTCCAGAACCCAAACCCCGCGGATCATACGTCTGCACCGTTGGATTCTCCTTGATCGAACAACAATCCTCATCCCTTTCGACAGCACATGCAGTTCCGGTTCTGATTTTATTTATATCCACAAATTGCATGTTAAATTCAAAAAATGTCTTAAGTATGGCAAACAATTACATTTGGCATATTGAGATCTAAGCAATCTACAATAGGATGAAAAGACTGGCATCCTTCACATTATTAGCGAACTCAGTTCATAGAAACAAGCAATTCAACCATTCTGTGGGTAAATGAAAAGCACCACTAGAATATTTTTCACTATCCCAATCATACACGCAAAAGGGGCGATGCCAACCGTAGGGGCTGGTATGGGCGGCCGCCTTGGGTGGCTGGAAATTGTGCACCTAGTTTGAGTCGTCCAGGTTGGCCCAGGCTAGTTTTCTTCGTCCAAGCGCATGAGCAGGCAACGTAAAAAAAATGAAGAAAAATGTTTCAATTTGGATGGGCCAATAATGTAAGTGCATGGCAGGCCCTATAGCAGGCTCGCAGCCCAAACGAGCGCCTCCCATATCGATCGACAGCAGGAAAAACCCAATTCGTTCGCTCTAGCCTCCAGTCTGGTTTGCTCCTAACCTAGCCACCGCTGGACAGACCGACACAACACTTCCTCGCGCCCTCGTTGGATGCCGGTCGCCGGGCTTCAAGCGAATGGAAGGACAAGAAGATGAAGATCCAACCCTAGGTGTAGTCTGCGTGGGAGGCAGCGGTGGCAGCAGGGGCATGGCATCGAGCTTGTGCAAATGGACATTCACAGCTTGCAAGAGCAGCATGCGCAACGAGCAGGTACATCACATCCTTGATTATATCTAATTCAACTGTTCAATTTCTGGCCAATAGATAAACCTGACGGTGTTGTAAAACTGCTTGTATGTAGGGAATTTATAAGAAAATGAAACCAATTTCTGCTTATTTTATAACTCCCCCAATCGTTATTGAACTGACTGAGCCTGATGTGTCTAATCAAGTTTCTGGTGCAAACATACAAGCTCATGTTGGTCTTGAGCCTGAAGTGTCTAATGAACAAACTGCTAATGAAGGATTTGATGCAAACATTGCTCCTAGTGATGAACATATAGTGTCTAATGAGGGATCTAATGCAAGCATTTTGCAAGCTCCCACTGATGGATTTAGTGTCTAATGATGATTTGCTATGTTGAGAGAGAGATTGAGATTTGCAGCAATTGATGACAAGCCAATTAAAGTACATTTTCATGGCTTCAGGAAACGTCGAGGCCATCTACCAGAAAGTCCCCGTATCATGACAATGTAGCATAAATACTTTTCTAATCTGTTGTTTGAAACTATTGGCATACTTGGGCAGGATAGATATATTGATATGTAGTTTGCGCACTGGTTATAGGTGCAATTACACTTTGATATTTTCAGCCAGAGAACGAATAATTCAAGTAGGTACAGTCCATGTTAGTAGTCCTTGTACACCATGTTGCATTTTGTGTTTTTTGGTGGTTACATCATTTAGTGTTTTATAATCTGGAACTACTTTGGATCATTAGCTGGTTTGCAAAGTGCATGTAGCTTCACATTTCTCATGTTATGTTGATTTCCAGAGTGCAAGTGCCTTCGCATTTTTTAAGTTAAATTTTTGCCCCTGGTAACTTGAATTCGTGGATCCGCCACTTCACACAAATCATACACGCAGGCCAGCACAAATTAAATGAAATACAGGAACTTACGCCAGTTTGTTGTACAGGCTCACTGTAGTTCTGCTTGCGCTTGGGATGTTCCATGTACAAGTCCATGTTACCACTTGCTTGGATGTGCAGGCCTTGTGCTCCTTGCATCCCCTTGTGCATTTTTGACACGGCGAATGGTTGATCAAATAAGAGGAATCGACCTTGCTGTTGTAGCGGAGGACATGTACTTACAAGGTTATACCGGTGTGCAGGATGTGTACCAGATCCCGTAGCACCGTAATGCTTCACTAAAAAATGGTTTTGCTTGTTTCAGATGATATCTCAAGAAGAAATAAGAGTTTGAGTCAGAGTTGCATAGGCGTGTAAGCTAAGAGAGCAGTAAAAGGATTTCCAAACATCGTCAGAATAGTGCACACGAGAGTGATATGTGGATACCTAGTTCGGGCTGGCGTTTGGGCATGCTCGCCTAGCTAGAGTGCGGGTCACTTCAGAGCCGTTGAGGGTGATGCGCTAGCGTTGGTTGGTCGCGCATGGATGCAGATCTTGAGTGGCAGCGAAGCGCTACGATGCGGAGGACGAGACAGTTGATGAAGCCCCAACGACCTCGGGGGGGGGCGGACATGCGACGATGTGCTTGGTGAAGTAGCCCCGGTGAGGTGTAAGACGGCGTCGATGAAGCGCACCTAATGCAGTGGAAGTCGGTGTCTATGAGGCACGTCGGTTGTGGCAGCCGACGTTGTCGGTGGACCACCCGGTGCGGTGGACGAGGGCGTAGATGAGGTAGATCCGCTGCGGTGGTGAAGCGCGACCGTCATTGTCGTCTCGCACAGAGGTGGGAAAGAGACGAGACGAGGGGCGATTCGGACGTTGCTTGGGTTGGCGGCGAATTAGGGATTTGAGCGCTCTGGGCACGGAAGGGGACGGTGGAGAAGGGAGATTTTGCAGGGCTGGAATTGGGGCCGCCAGATATTTCAATCCGGAACATGGAAGCACGAACTTATTTTGTCGTCGTTCTTTTTGGGGGGGGGAGAGGGAGGGAGGGGGTGGGTGGTTGGGTGGTAGCGTCCGTACGACACACACGACCACCACGACACGACCCTGGTCTGCCTAGTGCGCCTACGTTTGAGAATGCAAACGAATCTTCTTTCATTTGCAAACGAATCTGTATGTATTACATGCCCGTGTTTTCCTTGCAAATAATTAGTCATTCGAAACGAGATACTATATATTAATTAATGAGGAGTTATTTGAATTAGAGTGTGTGTCACATAGCGATCTCCAATTCTAATCGTGGATTTCGCATTTCACGGTATCCACGCTACTTTTTTAATACAAATTCATATGTATAAGATGAACGCCATGGTAGTGAGAAAACTTCGGATGGATTCAAACATATGACCTACAAAATATCACAACAATCGAGTCAATGTCAACTTTTCCAAACCTAGTATGGCATGAATTCGAAATAATTACGGAAGCCATATGCATGGACCTCAATTCAAATCTTACAATGTACACTAAGTTGAAACATCGATATTAATTCTTGTACTATCTACATTCAAATGTTGTTTTTAGCCCCACCCCTCGGCACATACGCTACATACTTCCTATATCAATCAATCTTCCACTCCTAACCACCTTAGAAAGCTATTGGTTTCCGACACACGTTCATTCTTTCTCTCCATGTTTCGATCACTAACTCTCTCAACTACACAACCTCCTTTTTCCACTCTGTTACCAAATGTATCTCTCTCACACACCCGCCATTGCACTCCATGCCGAGCTCTCTCTCTCTCTCTCCCTCCCACCCTCTCTCGCTAGATACATGCATTGCCTATCTAGACCCCCCGTCTTGTGCGCACGCATGCACATTGTCTATCTAGGTCACTCTCTCGAGACTGTCTCACTCTTTCTTCCGCATGGCGGCCCACACTCGCTTAGTCTTGCTCCCTTTATCTAAGTCACGATTGACCTTGCTCTATACTCTCTCACGCGGATTGTCTATCTAGGCCAGTCCATCCAAGCCGCCCCCACTCTTTCGACCTCATGGCGGGCCACGCTCGTTCAATCTCTCTCTCTCTCTCTCTTTATGTATGTCTCGATTGACCTCACTCTTTCTCAGACACAAATGATATATCTCCATGTTTAATCCCAATTCGACATCTTCATATTGTATACTCTCTCACAAACATTGTCTATCTAGGTCATTCTCTCCAACCCGTCTCACACTTTCGATCGCATGACGACCCACACTAGCTCAATCTCTCTCCCTTTATCTATGTAATCTATTGACCTTGCTTCCTCCCACGCACAGAATATATATGCATGTCTATGACTGGATCATCTCTCATGCTCTATCTTACAACCCTCACCCTTCCCAAAAGCTCAATCGGACAATATCTCTCCAGAGCATATCACTATAAAAAATGACACATTTGTGACATTTTGGGCCGAACGAATTTTTTTTCTATCATGCTTATGACACTTCTATGATGATAATTGTGAAAAAACCAGGTATCATCATAGATGTGGTGGGCTCCTACTTCTATGACAAAAATCATGACAAAAAATGGACTCTTCCTCCTGGGCGGGCCAGAGACGCAGCTGCATGACATTCTTTGGGCCGTCCATGACGAAAAAACCGTGGTAGAAGCGAGGGCGAGGAAAATATCGGGGAGTTCCCGGTTATGGTGGGTGGTCGGGGCCGAGCGATGCGCGTTTCTCTCGTACACATACGTGATTGGGTGCGAGGCGTTGGGCTCTAACTGAACCCGAGCGATTGCACTACAGGCTACACATTACCGAACCTGAGCGATCGATTGATCCCTGGCTGTTAACTGAACCCGATCGAGCGATTCCTTCCCTACTGCTGCTAACTGAAGCCAATTGAACCTGCTGCCTCTTGACGAACAGTGAGCGTTATTGGGGGGGTTGGATGAACAGTTCCCGGTGGGGGTTGGATGAACAGGACCTCGTGGTAGCATTGCCCATTGCCGCTGAATGAACAGGACCCCGATCGATCGAGCCGGTTGGGCGTGGATGAACAGGACCCCGTGGAGGGCTGGATGAACAGGACGACCCCGTGGAGGGGTGGTTGAATAGTAGCCAGTGGAGCACTATATGAACAGTAGCCGATGGAGGGGTCGTTGAACAAGACCCTGTGGAGAGGGCTGGTTGAACAGTAGCCGGTGGAGGATGGATGAACAGGAGCCCACGGATGAACAGTCGCAGGTGGAGGCTGGAGGAGGTCGACGGTGGATGAATAGTAGCCCGTGGAGGCTGGAGGAGGTCGATGGTGGAGATGAACAGTAGCCCGTGGAGTCCCGTTTTGTGGTACGCCACACCCCTCCTGATGAACAGGACCCCCGTTTCGACCGTAGCGCTCCAACACAAGTCTGTTTCCTCTGTTTTGCGGTATGCCACACCCCTCCCGATCAACAGGACCCCGTTTCAACCTCTGTTTCCTCCGTTTTGCGGTACCCCACACCCCTCCTGGTGAACAGGATCCTGTTTCGACCATAGGCAGTTGAACACAAGGTTGTTTCCTCCGTTCTGCGGTACGCCAGGCCTCGTTTCGATCGGCTATTCCGTCCAAGCCAGTTGGATCCCGATGAACATGAAGCATTATGTTGCCTCCCGGTGAACACGACGACGCAGTTTCTCCGTTCCGACCCAGCCGGTTGGCTGCCGATGAACAGGACGCCGTCACTGCGTCTCCATGTACACCAGCCCTAGCCGTACGTATGCGCGAGTAGGCGTTCGAGACCCCGCCCGTATGTACGTACGTGGCCGTATTTTTTGGCATGTGGTTGTATGTACATGTACACGGTTTAGACGGGACAGCCTGAACTGCTATGTGGGGGGCTCTACTATGACATGTGCTGCTACTTACTCAGCCGCGGTTCATCATTGCAGAGCGATCGATCGACTAGTATCTACGTACACGTTCGCAACCAGAATGACAATGCTACATACGCTTCGACCAGGTGGGTCACGAATGTTAGGGAGGATAAGGAGGCACTTCCTTGCGTGCGAAGATGTAGCTGGTGGGTCCCAGCAGTCAGGGGGGAAACGTTTTTTTTGCAAAATACAGTGGCCAGTCCGGTGGGTCCCTGCTGTCAGGTGGAGGAATCATTATTTTGCGTGTAATAAGGAGGCATTTCCTTGTGTGCAGCCGTGGACCCAGCTGTCTGCCTCTACACGTACGGTCTACTTCCGATGGATGTCGTTCGTTGACCACGTTGACCACACCGCACCGAGAGCACCAGGGCGGTGGATGACGGGGAGGCCTAGGAAGGGGACGACGCGGAGCTGGGGAAGACGCGGCAGTGGATGCCCACGTTGAGGGGAGTATGAGCGCTGACTGGTCGGCTGCGGGGTGAGGCTGACGTCGCCGGAAAATAACAGGATGTGCGGGCATGTAGAGGGATGGCCTAGCGGCAGCACAGCCGGCCACGGGAGGAGGGTGCAGGTAGTCCCGTCGGTGCTAGTTTGGGCGGCTGTAGTAGGAAGATCAGAGATTGAACAAGCATGACGGTTGTTGGATGGACATCCAACAGTCACTGCTCTATGTTGACTAAGTTGACAAAGCCTTGCGTACGCGTTAACCCTTTTTTAGGACAGCGTCATCATCAACCTCGTAGGCCCAGAAGTCAGCCTCCAAATCTGTGGAAAACAGCATACAGCCCATTCGCCATTATTTTCAATAATTTACAGCCCATTTCTATTTCTTAAGGATATTTCGAAGCCCATATTCTTTTTATTAGCTTTACAGACCATATATTCAGGGCACTGCTACAAAATTCAACGAAACTTTGCAGTGGGGTCTGAACTCTTTTAATCACGAAATTTCGAGTCACATTAAAAATAATTTTTTAAAAATTATATCAAATAAAATTCAAAAAAAATTCTCCGCAAAAAAATAATGAAATTTAAAATATTTACTAGCAAGATGCCCGTGCGTTGCACGGAACATGAAGATGCATTTGTATGAGTAGTTTATCTTGTGGGAGAAAATGATGAACGAGGGAAGGCCGTATCTGCAAATGTGGAGAGGAGTGCGGTTAAATTGTCATAGTTTCCTTCCTATCCGTTAGATATAGATCAGACGGCCTATATTGCAGGATGGCAGGCACACCATCATCACCAACTCTGCTTTTTATAAGAGTAGAGAAATCCAGACAAAACAATATTTTAATGTAATTGCCGGTTGGCTTTGGTTTAAAAATTTATAGCCCATTTCTTACAACTTATAGCCCATTTGTGGGGGAAGCCCATTTCTTACTACTTACATCCCTCCTCGTCTTGAAAGATTCGCAGCCTAGCAGGGCTGAGAAAAGCAAGTAGGCCTCGGTTGGGTATTCTCTAAAAAAAAACTGGGCTAGCCATTTTCAGAAAGAAAAAAGATATCAACTGGGCTCGTCATGTGCTTAAATAAAAGTGTAAGTGTGGGCTAGACGGGCCATAGCCCCCGCACAACGCGCAGTTGAGCTCCGTCTCTAAAACTAAAAAACAACTGGGCGAGTTGTTGCGTCCCTGGTGTTTTCCGCTCATTGGGTAATTTTCTCGTTTATTGACTACATTGACAATGGCGTGGGACCTAGTTGTCAAACAATTAGGAGGAAGTATTTTTTTGGCTTGTAATAACGAGGCACCTGCTTGCGTAATGCAATGACCCTGGTGGGTCCCTACTGTCAGCCTCTTCATGTACAGTCATCTCCTGATTCCTACCATGTTGACAAGGCCAGACGGCGGCGGGCACAGCGAGCGAACCAAGGCGGAGAATGACGGCGAGGCCTCGGACGGGAACGAATAGGAGCAGTGGAAGGTGCGCCAGTTTAGTGGTAGGCGGAGGGGAGTACAAGGGCAACAACATGTAACTCAAGCTTACAAACAGTACAAAAAGCCCAAGGATTAATTGTTCATCAAATTTAGACAAAACCTAGATTGAACATGGCAATAACATCTAACCCAACCACTCTTTTTCGCAGTCACAAACAAATGGATCAGTGTGATCCATAAAATCAACATCCCGTGCAAAAAAAATTATTGGAGGATGACTACAAGTTGTTGTAAATAGAAGTCGAGCACGTTCAGAAGTCCATTTGTCCACCTGAAACTTCTTTTTTTGCTGTTCAACATGTTCGTCCGTGAGAAATCTCTTGCTGAAAAACTTAAGCCTCATGGACAATGGTAACCTCGCATTCAACAGGAAGAATGTGACAAAGCTTCTGTTTGCCTGGTTGGATGCATATCCTTCCATCATTATTGTCCTCAAACGAATGTCATGAGAATTGAGAAAATCCTGGTGCTTATTACGCCACCGATTGGTTATACGTTTTTCTCCATGTGTTAGTGCTTAAGTAGACATGAAGATTGAAACAGTTAATGTCTAAAAAAAGAGTATGTCGCAAGAGCAACCGCTGAACGATTAATTCTAGTACATGAAATCATCACCTTTATATATGAATTCTCCAGAGATCGAAAGCATCACAGCAAGCCAATAATTATGTTCAGATCATAACTAAACATTCCGATATACAAGATCTTGACAGAATCCAGTAGCATTGATAGGCTATCCATGGACAAACTCTTCATTGAGCATATAACATAATATTAGTACCCAAAGTGTACTCCAAGATGATATAAAACTTATGCGCACAAATGAAAAATGCAGCTTATGATTACAAATGTGTAGATGATACTATATGGTACCTGAAAAGGTGAGGAGCCAAACACCAACTTCTTGTGATCATTAAACGGATCATGAATTACACCCAGGGTCTCCAGTTTGGGCTTAGAGACGACAGTAATTTGCCAAGGTTTATAACAATAATGAAGGAGCAACCTTTGAAGTGAAGGGGCATCTTCGCTGATGAGCTGCTGTCCTTGAAAACAAATTCCAATGCTTTTAAGGTGAGGCGACTTTATTTGGGGACAAATAATAGGGATTTCTACTCCCAAAACAATCAGCAAGCGCTCCAGGCAGAGCAACTCGAGTGGATAATGTTGTGTAGTGAGGCCTCCGACAGATAAACCTCCACAAGCGAAAGTTTTTTTAGCAGTGGGAGTCGAAGCATTTCTACAAGATCGTCTGGTAGATGGCACTGGGCGAAGGTTGCGGTGTGGAGAGAGGAGGAAAACAACGAGATGGACAACGGTGGTGTGGGCACAAATTCTTGGTGTTTGGTTCATGGTATGAAACTTTCGTTGTAATGGTATAACTCAAACTGCTGGTGTTTTTTGAATTCAGGGGATGTCAGCCAGGTGTCCACCCTATCGTGTATGGACAGCAGGCAGCGTGTCGGGATGCAGAGGCGTCGAATGGGGCCCTGCTGGTGAGAGGAGATGATGGCTCTGAGGAGATCAAATTCAGGAAGGACAGAAATCTGATGACAATCGAGATTGAGGGGCGTGGTGTGCCATATCGGGCGCCACCGAGTTGAGAGGACTTTCGTGCGGTAGCAATCCTTGGTGGGGAGAAGTGAGATGATCTCCCCAAGGATGTCATCCGGGAGATTGCTGATGCGGTCCACCGGGGATTCTACGGGTTCCTTAGATCCGGGTGGGGGGAGGGGCTCGCCGCTTCTCCCCGCGCTACCGGGTGCGGGATCTACAACTGGCGTTGCTGCTAGCGGGAACCTCATCTTCTTGGCGCTCGGGCCAGCCGACTACATTTTCCTTGTAGGTGTCGCGCCGAGCTCACGGGTTTGAGCAGAGTAGCCAGAGACGAGCCTAGTGGCAGTGCGAGTGGGGAAGAAGGAGGGCTGGGGTTTTCCGTAGGAGTGGAAGAAGAGGAGCAGGCGTTTTCTGTATGAGTGAGGAAGAAGGTGAGCGGGGGTTTTCTGTACGAGTGAGGAAGATGGGGAGCAAGGGGAATTGGGGGCGATGGAAGCGGGAGAGTCCAGCGAGCTGCAGTATAAGTGGAAGCGAGGAGGAAGGAGGGTTTTTCTGGGATCGCCCCCTCTTCAAGAAATATGGGCTTCTCCTTGCAAAAAACAATAACAACTGGGCTTTAAGATGGATAGGCTTTTGTATCGGCCCAGTCGGCTGCCCGTGTTTCGTACTGAAGGGCCTTAACACTAGAGGCAGCCCATTGAGACACTCCAGCTCTCCAGCTTATTGCCCATTCGAAAGAAAAGTAGAGACGCCTCCAGCTTAATTATGGCTCCTTATCGGTAACAATTTTCAACTTGAAAAAAGGTTATAGCTCCTTTTCGGGCCGGCTTGGCATCCACCAAATTAGAGGATGGTGTACTGCATGCAGACACTCACACTGGTCGTAGCGCGGCAAAATGAGGGTTCAAATAACATGCCCACAATATACATAGATTAACAGGGATTGTGGGGGATTAAATCATGAACAAGACAAATTCCCCTCCATTCCTCTTCAAACCCCTTGGGAGGAGGTTGAACCGAACAAGGCCTAAGACTAACCAAAGTGGGAGTAACTTAATTACATATGGTATCATAATATGATACTCAACCCTCTCTTTCTTCATTTACTTCTACGCCACCTAATCAAATTTGCCTACTAGTTGGCATGCATGATAATACTTATGATACTCCCATTACAACCAGCCTGGTAGAATTAATATACTTAATCTAAATGGTCACCGCCCGATCTCTTTGTCCTCCTCCAGCATCCGGCAGAAGAAGAATCGTGCAAGACACCGGCTGTATTCGTCGGCGTCGCCTCGGCGGTGGCCTTCATGGGATACAATCGGCGGCGGCCTCCCGCATTCTACTTCTCCTCGATAATGGCGGCGGGCAGGGACATGCTGGCCATCACCTCGTCGACATCCACGTAGCCGCGTCACCTCGTCGACATCTGCGACAGCTTCTTTCTCTGCCTGCATGTCGTGGCTACGCGCGCGTCAACTGTGGATGGCGCAGTCGCAGACACTGGAGGTGTTGTACGACGCGACGGCGTCGAGGGCAGTGACGATGCACGTGCCGCCGTGCACCCCGACAAGCCGGCATGGAGCAAGTCGGTACTCTTCCTCGAGCTGTATTGGAGAGGCCAGCTGCGGAACCACGCGCTGGCTTAGTGCGGCAACTGCCTCCGACGGGCTAGGCGAGATAGGTGGAGTAGCGAGTTGCCTCGCTCATAACTGCCTGGCTCAGTGGGGCACCCAGACGGCTTTTATGCCAGAGAACTGCTTTTCTTGCTCGTCGGATGCCGCCCAAAGAGTGGACAAAATGGTGGAAGGAGGATCTTGGCCGGCGTCCTGCTCCTGAACGGACATGTGTGGCCGGAGTTGGTTTCTCGCATTCCACGCGGGTTTAATATAAATGTAGGTTTTTGAATGCAGCGAGGAGGCGGGTATAGTAGGGAGTGTAGCGGGCGACGCCCTGGGCCGGCGCGCCGCTTCAAATGGCGGACGCAGTGAGAGGTCGCGTCCGCTCTGACCCCCTTCACCGTGGACCTTGACGGTGTACGTCACCTAGTGTCCAGATCTGAGATGCCACATGTACTGATGACCCACAAGTATAGGGGATCTATCGTAGTCCTTTCGATAAGTAAGAGTGTCGAACCCAACGAGGAGCAGAAGGAAATGACAAGCGCTTTTCAGTAAGATATTCTCTGCAAGCACTGAAATTATCGCTAATAGATAGTTTTGTGATAAGGTAATTTGTAACGGGTAACAAGTAACAAAAGTAAACAAGGTGCAGCAAGGTGGCCCAATCCTTTTTGTAGCAAAGGACAAGCCTGGACAAACTCTTATATAAAGGAAAATGCTCCCGAGGACACATGGGAATTATCGTCAAGCTAGTTTTCATCATGCTCATATGATTCGCGTTCGTTACTTTGATAATTTGATATGTGGGTGGACCGGTGCTTCGGTACTGCCCTTCCTTGGACAAGCATCCCACTTATGATTAACCCCTCTTGCAAGCATCCACAACTACAAAAGAAGTATTAAGGTAAACCTAACCATAGCATGAAACATATGGATCCAAATCAGCCCCTTACGAAGCAACGCATAAACTAGGGTTTAAGCTTCTGTCACTCTAGCAACCCATCATCTACTTATTACTTCCCAATGCCTTCCCCTAGGCCCAAATAATGGTGAAGTGTCATGTAGTCGACGTTCACATAACACCACTAGAGGAAAGACAACATACATCTCATCAAAATATCGAACGGATACCAAATTCACATGACTACTTATAGCAAGACTTCTCGCATGTCCGCAGGAACAAACGTAACTACTCACAAATCATATTCATGTTAATAATCAGAGGGGTATTAATATGCATAAAGGATCTGAACATATGATCTTCCACCAAATAAACCAACTAGCATCAACTACAAGGAGTAATCAACACTACTAGCAACCCACAGGTACCAATCTGAGGTTTTGAGACAAAGATTGGATACAAGAGATGAACTAGGGTTTGAGATGAGATGGTCCTGGTGAATATGTTGATGGAGATTGACCCCCTCCCAATTAGAGGATCGATGGCGATGACGATGGTGATGATTTCCCTCTCCCGGGGGGATGTTTCCCCGGCAGAACAGCTCCACCGGAGCCCTAGATTGGTTTCGCCAGGTTCCGCCTCGAGACGGCGGCGCTTCATCCCGAAAGCTTCCTTCTGATTTTTTCCAGGGCGAAAGACTTCATATAGCCAAAGATGGGCACCGGAGGCGTGCCAGGGGGCCCACGAGGCAGGGGGCGTGCCCAGGGGGGTAGGGCGCGCCTCCCACCCTCGTGGATGGTGGGTGGCCCCCCCTCTGGTGCTTTCTTCGCCCAATATTTTTTATATATTCCAGAACTGACTTTCATGGAGTTTCAGGACTTTTGGAGTTGTGCATAATAGGTCTCTAATATTTTCTCCTTTTCTAGCCCAGAATTCCAGCTGCCGGCATTCCCCCTCTTCATGTAAACCTTGTAAAATAAGAGAGAATAGGCATAAGTATTGTGACATAATGTGTAATAACAGCCCATAATGCAATAAATATCGATATAAAAGCATGATGCAAAATGGACGTATCAACTCTCCCAAGCTTAGACCTCGCTTGTCCTCAAGCGGAAGCCGATAATGAAAAATATGTCCACATGTTTAGAGATAGAGGTGTCGATAAAATAAAATACGGACATGAGGGCATCATGATCATTCTTATAACCGCAACATATATATATATATATATTGTCATATGATTTCTTATGCTAAAGTAACAATCTATTCACAATGTCAAGTATGAATCAGAAACTTCATTGAAAGCTAACAAACTATGATCTCGGTCATTGAAGCAATTGCAATTTGTCATAACATCGGAAAGAGTCAATATAAGAGCTTTTCAGCAAGTCCACATACTCAACTATCATTTAGTCTTTCACAATTGCTAACACTCACGCAATACTTATGGGTATGAAGTTTTAATCGGACACAGAGAAAGATAGGGGCTTATAATGTTGCCTCCCAACCTTTTACCTCAAGGGTAATGTCAACAATAATAGTTCATGATAACTTACATCCAATTGGATATATATATCAGGATCTTTCCAACACAATGTGCTTGCCAAAGGATGAAGTGTAAAAAGGAGAGGTGGAAATCACCATGACTCTTGTATAATGTATAAGACAAGAATAAAATATAGGCCCTTCGCAGAGGGAAGCAGAGGTTGTCATGTGCTTTTATGGTTGGATGCACAAAATCTTAGTGGGAAAGAACGTCACTTTGTATTGCCACTTGTGATAGGGACCTCTATTATGCAGTTCATCGCTTTCATTGCTTCCATATCACAAGATCGTATAAAGCTTATTTTCTCCACACTAATAAATCATACATATTTAGAGAGCAATTTTTATTGCATGCAACAATGACAACTTACTTGAAGGATCTTACTCAATACATAGGTAGGTATGGTGGACACTCATGGCAAAACTGGGTTTAAGGATATTAGGAAGCACAAGTAGTATCTCTACTTGGTGCAAAGAATATGGCTAGCATGAGGGGGAAAGGCAAGCCCGACATGTTGGATGATCCATGACAATATACTTTATTTCGGATATAAGAAAACATAACCCATTACGTTGTCTTCCTTGTCCAACATCAACCTTTTATCATGTCATATTTTAATGAGTGCTCACAATCATAAAAGATGTCCAAGATAGTATATTTATATGTGAAAACCTCTCTTTCTTTATTACTTCCTATTAATTGCAACGATGACCAAAACTATGTTTGTCAACTCTCAACAACTTTTATTCATCACACTCTTTTATATGTGAAGTCATTACTCTCAATAAGATCAATATGATCCCTTTAATTCTTTTTATTCTTTCTCTTCTCTTTTACTTTTATACCCTCAAGATCATAGCAAGATAATCAAAACCCTTGACTCAAAACTAATCTTTATTATATATAGCTCACGGACTCGATTACATAGAAGGATCATAAAGCAAAACTCAAAACTAAATCATACTAAAACTTTATTCTACTAGATCAAGATATTTCCAAAAGGATCGAACTAAGAAAAATGGTAAAGATAGGAGTGTGATGGTGATACGATATCGGGGCACCTCCCCCAAGCTTGGCAGTTGCCAAGGGGAGTGGCCATACCCATGTGTTTATGTATCTTTCTTCGGAGGTGGCGATGATGGAGTTGTTGATGATGTAGGCTTGTCGTCCATCTTCCGAGGCATAGGCTCACCATCATAGAAGGATGATCGAGTCTCTGGGATCCTCAAATCTGCAGCCAAACTCATCCTCTTGAATCTATATTCATACTCATAGTTTTGGTTTTGCAGGTCATAGATCTGGGCTTGGAGGTGCTCGATTTTCTCGTGAAGCTTGAAGATGGTCTCCCCAATGTCTTGGCATCCAGCTTGTGGTTGTTGGTGAACTCCGCGATCATCATGTGGTTGGCATTGAGTCCGTGTTCCACCATCCCCTGGCACTTGAAAACTTGTTGCTCCATTGCTTCGAGTCTTGTCTCCACGCTTCCGGTCCTCCTTGGTCCCTCGACATCGCGGATGTGCAGCAACCCATCACGCATCTCAATTGTTTGAGGGTGTTGCAGCACCTCCGCGAGGTAGGGATTGATAACCTTCTCGAAGAACTTGTCCTTGGGGGCGCTTGAAGACGTCATGATGATCTAGATCTGTCAGAAAAACAACTCGAAACAAAAATAGAGGATATTTGCATGGTACGGTGGTCAAAACCTTCGGGAGATTGTATAATGAATTTTTACCAACCAAAAGAAGTATCGTGCAAGAACACGGAGTCCGGAGAGCACACGAGGTGCCCACGAGGCAGGGGGCACGCCCAGGGGGGTAGGGCGCGCACTTCACCCTCGTGGATGCCTCGTGTCCTTCCCGGACTACTTCTTATTTTTCCTATTTTCTTAAATATTCCAAAACGGAGAAAAATTGCCATTAGAACAGTTTTGGAGTCGGTTTACTTACCGTAGCACATACCTCTTCCTTTTTGGAGTCTGAAACGTTCTGGAAAGTGTCCCTTATATATTCCTCCGGGGTTACGGTCTCAATAACATTAGTTTCAACATTTATGGGATTACCTGAGATATAGTGTTTGATTCTTTGACCGTTCACCACCTTTGGATTTGTGCCTTCGAAGTTGCTGATTTTTATGGCACCAGAACAATAGACCTCCTCGATAACGTAAGGACCTTCCCAATTAGAGAGGAGTTTTCCTGCAAAAAATCTTAAACGCGAGTTGTATAGCAAAACATAGTCACCTACATTAAACTCACGCTTTTGTATCCTTTTGTCATGCCATCTTTTAACTTTTTCTTTAAATAGTTTGGCATTCTCATAGGCTTGGGTTCTCCACTCATCAAGTGAACTAATGTCAAATAGTCTCTTCTCACCGGCAAGTTTGAAATCATAATTGAGCTCTTAAATGGCCCAATATGCCTTGTGTTCTAGTTCGAGAGGTAAGTGACATGCTTTTCCATAAACCATTTTATACGGAGACATACCCATAGGATTTTTATATGCAGTTCTATAGGCCCATAATGCATCATCTAGTTTCTTAGACCAATTCTTTCTAGATCTATTAACAGTCTTTTGCAAGATTAATTTAATCTCCCTATTACTTAGTTCTACTTGACCACTAGATTGTGGATGGTATGGAGATGCAATTCTATGATTAACATCATACTTAGCAAGCATTTTATGAAAAGCACCATGAATAAAATGTGAACCACCATCAGTCATTAAATATCTAGGGACTCCAAACCTCGGAACAATAACTTCTTTAAGCATCTTAATAGAGGTGTTATGATCAGCACTACTAGTTGGAATAGCTTCTACCCACTTAGTAACGTAATCAACAGCAACTAAAATATGTGTATACCCATTAGAGGAAGGAAACGGTCCCATATAATCAAAGCCCCAAACATCAAATGGTTCAATAAGAAGTGAATAGTTCATAGGCATTTCTTGACGTCTACTAATATTACCAATTCTTTGACATTCATCACAAGACAAGACAACTTACGGGCATCTTTGAAGAGAGTAGGCCAATAAAAACCGGATTGCAATACCTTATGTGCAGTTCTATCTCCAGCGTGGTGTGCTCCATAAGCCTCGGAGTGACACTTGCGTAGGATCTGTTCCTGTTCATGCTTAGGTACACAACATCTAATAATACCACCTACTCCTTCTTTATAAAGGTGTGGGTCATCCCAAAAGTAATGTCTTAATCATAGATAAACTTTTTCTTTTGCTGGTATGTGAAGCTAGGTGGTATAAATTTAGCAACAATGTAATTAGCATAATCAGCATACCATGGAGCAGTACGAGAAGCATTTATAATAGCTAATTGTTCATTGGGAAAGCTATCATCAATAGGTAGTGGGTCATCAAGAACATTCTCTAACCTAGATAAGTTGTCTACAACGGGGTTCTCAGCTCCCTTTCTATCTATAATATGCAAATCAAATTCTTGTAGTAGGAGAACCCATCTAATAAGTCTAGGTTTAGCATCTTTCTTTTCCATAAGATATTTAATAGCAGCATGATCAGTGTGAACAGTTACTTTAGAATCAACAATATAAGGTCTGACCTTATCACAAGCAAATACAACCGCTAAAAATTCTTTTTCAGTAGTAGCATAATTTCTCTGGGCACTGTCTAGAGTTTTACTAGCATATTGAATAACATTTAATTTCTTATCAACTCTTTGTCCTAGAACAGCACCTACAGCATAATCACTAGCATCACACATAATTTCAAAGGGTAAATTCCAATCAGGTGGCTGAACAATAGGTGCAGAAATCAAGGCTTTCTTAAGTATTTCAACTGCTTCTACACAATCATCATCAAAGACAAAAGGAACATCTTTTTGTAAAAGATTAGTCAGAGGCCTAGAATTTTTTTAGAAGTCTTTAATGAACCTCCTATAAAAACCGGCATGACCAAGGAAACTTCTTATACCTTTAATGTCCTTAGGACACAGCATCTTTTCAATAGCATCAACTTTAGCTTTATCAACTTCAATACCTCTTTCAGAAATTTTATGCCCCAAGACAATACCTTCATTAACCATAAAGTGGCACTTCTCCCAATTCAAGACAAGATTAGTTTCATCACATCTTTGCAAAACTCGATCATGGTTGCTTAAGCAATCATCAAAAGAAGTTCCATAAACGGAGAAATCATCCATGAAAACCTCAACAATCTTTTTACAAAAGTCAGAGAATATAGCAATCATACATCTTTGGAAGGTAGCAGGTGCATTGCATAAACCAAAAGGCATAAGTCTATAAGCAAAGGTACCGAGAGGGCAAGTAAAAGTGGGTCTTTTCTTAATCCTCTTTTGACACAGGTATTTGAGAGAAACCAGAATAACCGTCTAGAAAGCAAAAATGTGCATGTTTTGATAATCTTTCTAGCATTTGATCAATAAAAGGTAAAGGGTAATGATCCTTTTTAGTAGCTTTATTTAGTTTGCGGAAATCAATTACCATTCTATAACCTGTAACAATTCTTTGTGGGATCAAGTCATCTTTATCATTAGGAACAACAGTAATACCTCCCTTCTTAGGGACATAATGGACATGACTTACCTAGTGACTATCAGCAACATGATAAATTATACCTGCCTCCAGAAGCTTTAGTATTTCTTTTCTTACCACTTCTTTCATCTTAGGATTTAACCGTCATTGGTGATCAACAACCGGTTTAGCATCTTTCTCCAATTTTATTTTGTGCTGGCATGGAGTGGGACTAATGCCCTTAAGATCATCAAGAGTATATCCAATCGCAGCACGTTGCTTCTTTAGAGTTTTCAATAATTTCTCTTCTTCCTGCTCTGAAAGGTTAGCACTAATAATAACAAGATATATCTTCTTTTCATCAAGATAAGCATATTTAAGAGTATCAGGTAATGGCTTAAGCTCAAACACGGGATCACCCTTGGGTGGAGGAGGATCCCCTAGAATTTCAACAGGCAAATTGTGTTTCAAAATAGGTCCCTGCTTGAAGAATACTTCATCTATTTCCCTTCTTTCATTCATAAACATATCATTTTCATGGTCTAGCAAATATTGTTCTAAAGGATCATTAGGAGGCACGGCAATAGAAGCAAGACCAATAATTTCATCTTTACTAGGCAATTCTTTATCATGGGGTTGTCTACGAAATTTAGCAAAATTAAAATCATGAGACATATCCCCTAAACCAATAGTAACAACATCCTTTTTGCAATCTATCTTAGCATTAACAGTATTCAAGAAGGGTCTACCAAATATAATGGGACAAAAGTCATCTTGTGGGGAACCAAGAACAAGAAAATTAGTAGGATATTTAACTTTCCCACACAAGACTTCAACATCTCTAACAATCCCAACTGGTGAAATAGTATCTCTATTGGCAAGCTTAATTGTAACATCAATACCTTCTAACTCAGCAGGTGCAATATCATGCATAATTTCTTCGTATAAAGAGTGAGGTATTGCACTCGCACTAGCACCCATATCACATAAGCCATGATAGCAATGATCTCCTATTTTAATAGAAATAACAGGCAGGCCTACAATAGGTCTATGTTTATTTTTAGTATCGGGTCTAGCAATTCTAGCAGCTTCATCATAGAACTAAATAACATGCCCATCAATATTATCGACCAAGAGATCTTTAACCATAGCAATACTAGGTTCAACTTTAATTTGCTCAGGGGGTGTAGGTGTTCTAGTATTACTCTTATGAACCACAGTTGAAGTTTTAGCATGATCCTTTATTCTAGCAGGGAAAGGTGGTTTCTCAATATAAGCGGTAGGAACAATAGGATCAACATTATAAGTGATAGTATTTTCCTCAACTTTAATAGGTTCAACTACTTTTACTTTAATGGGAGGATGATATTTAAACCACTTATCCTTTGGGAGATCAACATGAGTAGCAAAGGATTCGCAGAAAGAAGCTACTATCTCAGAGTCAAGTCCATATTTAGTGCTAAATTCACGAAAAGCATCGGTATCCATAAAAGATTTAACACAATCAAACTGAGGCGTTATACCTGACTCCTTACCTTCGTCGAGGTCCCAATCTTTAGAGTTGCGTTTAGTTCTTTCCAATAAATCCCATCTGAATTCAATAGTCTTCATCATAAAAGAACCAGTACAAGAAGTATCGAGCATGGAGCGATTATTGAGAGAAAGCCGAGCATAATTTTTTCGAATAATAATCTCTTGAGAGCTCATGATTGGGGCATGAATATAACATTGACTTAAGCCTCCCCCAAGCTTGAGCGATGCTTTCTCCTTCGCGAGGCCAAAAATTATATATATAATTACGATCACAATGAACCAGATGCATAGGATAAAACTTCCGATGAAATTCAAATTTCAATCGGTTGTAGTTCCATGATCCAATATCATCGCATAGCCTAAACCATGTCAATGAATTTCCCTTCAAAGATAAAGGGAAGACCTTCTTGTTGATAACATCCTCGGGCATACCTACAAGCTTAAATAATCCACAAACTTCATCCACATAGATTAGATGCAAATCGGGATGTAATGTTCCATCTCCTGTAAAAGCATTAGCCAGCAGTTTTTCTATCATACCCGAAGGAATTTCAAAGTAAACATTTTCAGTAGGTTTAGTAGGTTGAGGAGAAACTATTTGCTCTATTGGTCGGGGTGATGATACCCCGAACAAGCCCCTCAAAGGATAACTTTCCATAGTAACAAGTGACAGTAAATTTCAGCACACTATATAAATTTTTCCTTACCAAATTCCACTTACCAAAGGCGCTTCACTCCCTGGCAACGGCGCTAGAAAAGAGTCTTGATGACCCACAAGTATAGGGGATCTATCATAGTCCTTTCAATAAGTAAGAGTGTCGAACCCAACGAGGAGCAGAAGGAAATGACAAGCGCTTTTCAGAAGGTATTCTCTGCAAGCACTGAAATTATCGGTAACAGATAGTTTTGTGATAAGGTAATTTGTAACGGGTAACAAGTAACAAAAGTAAACAAGGTGCAGCAAGGTGGACCAATCCTTTTTTAGCAAAGTACAAGCCTGGACAAACTCTTATATAAAGGAAAACGCTCCCGAGGACACATGGGAATTATCGTCAAGCTGGTTTTCATCATGCTCATATGATTCGCGTTCATTACTTTGATAATTTGATATATAGGTGGACCGGTGCTTCAGTACTGCCCTTCCTTGGACAAGCATCCCACTTGTGATTAACCCCTCTTGCAAGCATCCGCAACTACAAAAGAAGTATTAAGGTAAACCTAACCATAGCATGAAACATATGGATCCAAATCAGCCCCTTACGAAGCAACACATAAACTAGGGTTTAAGCTTCTGTCACTCTAGCAACCCATCATCTACTTATTACCTCCCAATGCCTTCCCCTAGGCCCAAATAATGGTGAAGTGTCATGTAGTCGACGTTCACATAACACCACTAGAGGAAAGACAACATACATCTCATCAAAATATCGAACGAATACCAAATTCACATGACTACTTATAGCAAGACTTCTCCCATGTCCTCAGGAACAAATGTAACTACTCACAAATCATATTCATGTTAATAATCAGAGGGATATTAATATGCATAAAGGATCTGAACATATGATCTTCCACCAAATAAACCAACTAGCATCAACTACAAGGAGTAATCAACACTACTAGCAACCCACATGTACCAATCTGAGGTTTTGAGACAAAGATTGGAAACAAGAGATGAACTAGGGTTTGAGATGAGATGGTGCTGGTGAAGATGTTGATGGAGATTGACCCCCTCCCGATGAGAGGATCGATGGTGATGACGATGGTGATGATTTCCCCCTCCCGGAGGGATGTTTCCCCGGCAGAACAGCTCCACTGGAGCCCTAGATTGGTTTCGCCACGTTCCACCTCGAGACGGTGGCGCTTGGTCCCGAAAGCTTCCTTATGATTTTTTCCTGGGCAAAAGACTTCATATAGCCAAAGATGGGCACCGAAGCCTGCCAGGGGGCCCATGAGGCAGGGGGGCGTGCCCAGGGGGGTAGGGTGCGCCCCCACCCTCGTGGATGGTGGGTGGCCCCCCTCTAGTGCTTTCTTCGCCCAATATTTTTTATATATTCCAAAACTGACTTTCGTGGAGTTTCAGGACTTTTGGAGTTGTGCAGAATACCAAAATTTGCTCCTTTTCCAGCCCAGAATTCCAGCTGCCGGCATTCCCCCTCTTCATGTAAACCTTGTAAAATAAGAGATAATAGGCATAAGTATTGTGACATAATGTGTAATAACAGCCCATAATGCAATAAATATCGATATAAAAGCATGATGCAAAATGGACGTATCATGTACCGGATGAATGACTCCAAGTTCGAGCACCGTGATGCTAGGTGCGAGCCAAGGAACACTGTTGGAGACACCCCCCTCATAATTTTCCTAGAGATAAATACACTAATGGTCACTGAAGTTGAGGTCAAAGCACGATACAGTCATTATACTTCAGAATACGCTCAATACAAACATTGAATATGAGTTACAGTAATTATATGGTCACTGGCTCGCCGTAGAGCTCCGTATTTTGTCCAGTTGACAGGTCAAATTTGTATACATGGAACCTACTATTGCATTGTCATTACTACGTCCTGCCTGTCTCATGCATCCCACCTGTCAACTGATGAAATAAACAAACATGTAAAAAACAAGGACTATGCGCGCAGAATCCGGAATCTCCGGCTTGCTGATCACGTAGGAGGCTAACTATTTGAATCAATACACTTGAATGCTAATGTACATATCTTTTCTTTTTAAATAATACCCATGCATGCACACATGGCGCACACCACGTCCACACACAACACATGGATACCAGTGCCTGCCTTCTCGTGCGCCATCTGCGGCTAGGTGGAAGGAGGCTGCGTATGCATGCTGGACGGCCGCACCCAGACATAGCCGGTCGCGTGCTCTGCTCTGCTTGACCTATCGTGCAGCACCACCACTGCCACCACACACAGCAGCAGTAGCCAGCAAGCGAGGAGACCTCTCCGCGCGCTGCTATAGCAGCAGCTGATCGCATGAGAAGGCAGGCACCCACCATCATGGCCTGCACTACCTGGTTCATCGTGCTACAGCCAAGCTTGTCCAAAACAGCACCCTGCTGTGCCATCTCTTACAGCACCTCTTGGTCGTTGTTGCTCGATGACCAAATGGAGACGAAGGCAAGGTGGCGACAGGTTCGGCCTTAGAGCACCGGCGCAATGCACGCGCACACACAAGGACATATGGACATTGTAGCACCGGCCAACCCCTTCATCGCCCTTGACATGCTCATGTTTTTCTTGTGCTCGCTGTCTGCTACATCCGACATGCTCCTGCATGACATGCTTGGCATCAATGAGCTCCTGCATGGAGTCCTGCTTGCGCGTGAACCACTCTTGATCACTGTTGAGTATCATTGTTAGATTAGAAATATATGATAGACTAGGAAATATTCTGACTTGCCGTGTACTCCAAGATGACCATGTACTCCTATATATATGCCCACGAGGCTCAAGCAATACGATCAACTATTTTATCAAATCCCTCTCTACCTTCTAACAATCACCATGCCGGGTCAGCCCCCCGGAGAACCACATCGCGCCACCATGGGTCCACGGCCCTAGCTCCTGCTCTGCATCTCGTGCCTCCTGCCATCGGCCATCTAGTCCATATCATCATCATCTGAGTCCTAGACGATCTCACCCACATCATCATTAGGCGTGTAGCCGCCTTCATAGACAACGTTCGCAGAAGGAGTAGAGGTGACTGGGGATGCACCATGTCGTGGGCACTCCGTACGTGCTCATGTGCGTGCAGCGTGCGTGCTTTTCCATCGGTGCTAGCTCTAAGGCCGAGGCTGCGGTCGCCTTCGTTTCTGGCTAGTGGTTGAGCAACGACGACAAAGAGGTGCTGCAAGAGATGCGTAGGCACCGTTGTGTGCGAGCTTGGCCGTAACACGACGAACCGGACGTCGCCGCAGATAGCACATGCCTCCATGCAGCCGAGTGTGTGCGCATGCATGTGTTATTCACATGCATTCTGCAGCCGAGTGTGTGTGCATGCATGCCTTGTGTACGTGCAGTGTGTGCTCTATGTTGTGCGCGTATGTGCATGAGTTAGTGTGTTGGGGTGTGTACGTGCGTGGCTGCATACGTCTTGTACATGTGTGGCTGCTTGTGTGGTTATCAATATAAAATATAAAATATCTTCAACTTAGCATCCTGATGTATCGTCTCTAGTGGTTAGCGAACAGTTCATGTTCTTTTATTTGTTTATTCCATGAACTGACATGTGGAACCACAAGGCAGAGAGAGGACATGTTGTACTAGGCGCCACATAGACTGTTTGACCAGTCAACATGTGCCATACAGATAGGATACCGAGCTATACGATGAACCAATGACCGTACAATCATCACAACTCGTATTCAGTGACCATATTGAGCGTATTCTGAAGTTCGATGATCGTAGTGTGCTTTGGCCTCAACTGGAGTGACTGCCGGTGTATTTATCTCATTTTCCTATTCCTACATTTTAAGTTCCTACGAAGATAGACTTGTTCGGTTCAACCGCCTCCCTAGGTGTTTGGAGAGGAGTTGGCCAGCGTGAGGAGGTTCTATAGGTGGGCATGCGGCAAAAAATAGGGGAAAACGCACGAGGTTCCTTGCAGACACTCCACCGCGAGGTTCCTTGCTCCTTCTCAGTCGTCGGGAATCTATGTTCTTCCACTCTTTTTTTTTACGTGAGCTTTGTTCATCCTTTTTCCAACACGAGACAAGTAGCATCAAGGTGCATGTGTCATGCAAGAAAATGGAGATAATCAGATAAGCAGTGCGTAAGTGAGTCGTGCACTTCGATGGCACCTACTACACCCTATTTTTTCTCCTCGATGGCACATGAATAGTGTACGTACTCAACGACGGAGCATGGGATGGTAGCCATGACATGGTCAGCCCTTTATTGGAGAGAGTACTAAATAACTTTGATGTGTCCCGTCAACTCGCAGAATGACGAGAAGCTTGCTTACTACGCCTTCTCCCTCGCCAATGCGTGCGCGGTGGCTCACAGCACGAGGAGAAACTTTTGCTTAGCGGTGGACATGCAGCAGTTCATTTGGTGTCAGATTGCCAGAAGTACTACCGTAGTGCCATCATTATTGTTCGACTTCCGGAAGAGGCGAAGAGCCAAGCGCAAGGTCACCTACTAACTTAGTACATTATACTATAGCCAAAGCTGGTCCACCTTTTTAGAGCATGGTTAATTAATATAGGCGGCTCTTACAGCGACACATCATTTAGAGCAAGTACTACTCTCTTCATAGGAACTTAAAACATAGGAATAGGAAAAATAAAGGATTGGAGTGGCATGTCCACTTGAATCCCATAGCATTAACACAGTGTTCCCCTATAAAAAAACAGAGTGTTTGACACAGGAAAAACAAAGGAAGTGAAAAAAAGTTGGAGTAGATGCCAGATTGCCAATTAACACATGATTACATAGGAAAACAATCCTATAGCATTCTATCCTATGAATCAAACGACCAATGTAGGGAGCATGGTGCTGCCTCTCATCATCCTCCTCTGCAGGAGTTTCCTTCTAGTAGTGGTGGAGCTTAGGCCAAGGAAACATTTCATTTTTCAAGTAGGGCTCGATTAACTCAACTATGTCTCCTAGCTAGCAGCGCCCACCTGCAAATGAGCGCCACCGTGAGGTGCGCGACAATGATAGAGGCTCTGGGAGGACCAGAGGCAGGCGAGCGACGAGGTAGCCCGATGACCCCTTGAGCTTGAAAGGCACCCGCATGATCTCCTCTCCTCGTAGGGAAGGTCGGTCTCCATTGGGTACATCTCCGATGACATCCACGGCTTCCGATGGCATCGTTGCCATTTCATTTGTGTAAATAATTAGTCAACTCCTAGTCAACAATCAAAACCGCCTACAATCTAACATGTGAACACTAAAACCGCTCAAGGGCGAGGAGGGAGTAGTATATTGTACTAGGTTAGTAGGTGACCTTGCACTTGGCTCTTCGCCTCTTCAGGAAGTCAAACAATAATGATGGTACTACAGTAGTACTTCTGGCAATCTGACACCAAATGAACTGCAGCACGTCCACCGCTTGTAAGCAAAAGTTTCTCCTTGTGCTGGGAGCCACCGCGCACGCATTGGCGAGGGACAAGGTGTAGTAAGCAAGCTTGTCATCGTTCTGCGAGTTGACGGGACACATCAAAGTTATTTAGTATGTACTCTCTCCAAAAAAGCGTTGACCATGTCATGGCTACTATCCTGTGCTCCGTCGTTGAGTATGTGCACTATTCACATGCCATCGAGGAGAAAAAATATTGCGTAGTAGGTGCCATCGAAGTGCACGACTCACTTACGCACTGCTTATCTGATTATCTCCATTTTCTTGCATGACACGTGCACCTTGATGCTAGATGTCTCGCGTGTTGGGAAATGGATGAACAAAGTTCAATTCAAAAAAAGAGTGGAAGAACATAGATTCCTGACGACTGAGAAGGAGCAAGGAACCTCGCGGTGGAGTGTCTGCACTCATAATATTTTATATTATTTAGCGATATAAAATCAAGCAAATCTCTCCACATTCCTATTCCATTCTATAGTGTGAGAATAACTTTGAATGTTACCTCCGTGGGACACCTAGTTATAGTATATCCAGCAGCCCGTATTGCTTCTCGCTCCTCGTTCTTATAGCCTGCCGACTGTACCTTCTATACACTTGCTCTTTGAGCAAAGGCCTCCCTAAGCACAAATTAATTTCCTGGGCATGCTTCTTTCTACTCAATGTTGCGTGCACTTTGAGCATGTTGGCAACTTCACTGCTAGCTTGCTGGCTCGTCTTGCAATTGAAGCTAACACATTGCAGCACTCTTGCAAGGCCCAGAGGTTAATTTGAGAACAAGTACCTCAAGGTTAATTTGACAGACATGCCTTATAGGTTGACAAAAGTCATATCACTTTTTTTGGAAAGGTGTCGTGAAGTAACACAATAAACCTTCTTTCAAGCCAATTAACATGTGTTCAAAAAATTTATCAAAAAGTAACGTGATAGACCTTCGATTAACATGTGTTCAAAAAACAAGTACTGCTGCAAGACCTAGAGGTTAATTTGAGAACAAGTACCTCGAGGTTAATTTGACAGACATGCCTTATAGGTTGACAGAATTCATATCACTTTTTTTTGGAGAAATGTCATGAAGTAACACGATAGACCTTCTTTCAAGCCAATTAACATGTGTTCAAAAAAAATTATCAAAAAGTAACGCGATAGACCTTCGATTAACATGTGTTCAAAAAACAAGTACTCCTTCAAGACCCAGAGGTTAATTTGAGAACAAGTACCTCGAGGTTAATTTGATAGACATTCCTTATAGGTTGACAAAAGTCATATCACTTTTTTTGGAAAGATGTCGTGAAGTAACATGATAGACCTTCTTTCAAGCCAATTAACATGTGTTCAAAAAACAAAAGCTGTCAAAAAGTAACGAGATAGACCTTCGATTAACATGTGTTCAAAAAACAAAAAATGTCAAAAATTACAAAACAAAGACCTCGAGGTTCAACTGATAGGACAGAGCACTATATACATTTAAGCCAAAGAAATGTTTATTGTAACCCATCCCATTAGTTTAACATCGAATCCACTTCCCATTCGGTCACCCATCTGATGACTACTCCAGCCTCAGCACAGTTAACTTGGGAGTTCTATTGGATGAGCAATCGGTAGGGAAGCTGGTTCTTGCTGATATAGGAAGCCTCTTCGCATAGTGGGTAGTAACATAAGTGTGGTAACATGCAAATCTTCATTTTTTAGGTCATAGACTCATATTGCACTAGGACATGTGATGTTACAGTAACTAGCTAAGTTACTCAAAATACCTCTCTCCTCATTAACTCATTGCCACATAAGCAAATTTGCTGAGTTGGACTCGATGTTATTATTGAAGTTACTCCCACTGTGGCTAGTCTTATAGTATAACTGAAAGAGTACTTGCTCTTTGAGCAAAGGGCCTCCCTAAGAACGCATTAATTTCCTAGGCATGCTTCCTTCTACTCAATGTTGCGTGCACTTTGAGCATGTTGGCAACTCCATTACTAGCTTGGTGGCTCATCTTGCAATTGACGCTGACACATTGCAGCACTCCGGCAAGGCTGAGAGGTTAATTTGAGAACAAGTACCTCAAGGTTAATTTGACAGACATGACTTATAAGCTGACAGAGGTCATATCACCATTTTTGGAAACATGTCATAAAGTAACGCGATAGACCTTCTTTCAAGTCAATTAGCATGTGTTCAAAAAATAAAAATTATTAAAAAGTAACGCGATAAACCTTCGATTAACATGTGTTCAAAAAACAAAAAATGTCAAAAATTACAAAACAAAGACCTCGATATTAACTAGACGGATGGGTCACTGCAAAGGTTTATAATAAACCTTTGCAGTAACCCATCACTGTAGTTAACATCGAGTCCACTTCCCATCCGGTCACCCATCTCATGACTACACTAGCCTCAACACAGTTAACTTGGGAGTTCTGTTAGATGAGCTAATGGTAGGGAAGTGGGTCCTTGCTGATATAGGATGCCTCTTCATTCCTTTATGGCGCACCCGAATGACCGCCTGTTGCCGCCCAATAGCCAATGCCACGTCCCCTGCGAATGTAGAAGCTTCCCTGCCTCGTCTAGCTGGTTCACGCGTCCCTGTTTTTTGCCGCCTACCCACCTATAGAACTGCCTCGTGCTGGCCAATTCCTCTCCAAACACCTAGGGAGGCGGTTGAACCGAACAAGTCTAACTTGTTTCTAGTGGGCACATTGACATGGCATCGAAAGGGTGTGATAGCTGACTTTGCCAAAATAATTGACTACCACGTTGGCATACATGAGCATGCGGCCCACTTGTCAGCGTGCTGGACGGAGGAAGGAACGCAAGAAAAAATGGAGCGCGGAAGGGTGCGAATCGATTGGCTCACGTGTGATGACCACTGGAGCAATCCACTCAGATTGTACTACGTTAGAAAATTCATGCAAACACGGCCGGTTATACAGTGAGTAGGTGACCGTGCGCTTGGCTCTTCGCCTCTTTCGGAAGTCGAACAATGATGATGGTACTACAGTATAGATACTTCTGGCAATCTGACACCAAATGAACTGCTGCATGTCCACCGCCTGTATTAAGCGCACTATCGTAAAGAAAAAGCTTCTCCTCATCCTGTGAGCCACCGCACACACATGAGCGTGGGAGAGGTCGTACTAGTTGTAAGCAAAGCTTCTGCTCGTTTGCGAGTAGACCAAACACATCAAAAGTGATGCATTAGTCTCCAAAAAGGGTTGACCATGTCCATGGCTACCATCCCGTGCTCCGTCATTCAGTGTGTGCTTCTCGTCGTTCTGCGAGTTGACGGGACACATCAAAGTTAATACGTATTTAGTACTCTCTCCAAAAAGGGCCGACCATGTCCATGGCTACCATTCTGTGCTCCGTCATTGACTACGTGCACTATTCACATGCCATCGAGGAGGAAAAATATTGCATAGTACTACGTGCCATCGTAGTGCACGACTCACTTACACACTACTTATCTCCATTTTCTTGCACGACACGTGCACCTTGATGCTAGATGTCCCGTGTGTTGGCAAAAGGATGAACAAAGCTCACGTAAAAAAAAGAGTGGAATAACATAGATTCTAGACGACCGAGAAGGAGCAAGGAACCTCGTGGTGGAGCGTCTGCACTCATAATATTTTATATTATTTAGCGATATAAAATCAACCAATCGTCTCCACAGTAGACCGGAAGAGTACGAAACACGGCAGCCCAGTGTAGTTACATCATACATGGCTAACCCACGCTATCACCATATTTCTTGGCCTCAGTGCGACACCTAGCTCTAGTAATCCACCAGCCCGAATCGCTTCTCGCTCCTCGTCTCTCTCAAAGTACGGCGGGCTGGCGTTTTTGCCGTCTATTGAGGTCGGTTAACTAATCACATGTTAGCAACATGCCAAGAGCATTCTAAAAAATTATTGTACTCTATTGCTATGCCAAGAAAAGGAAGCGCTTTGACCAACGGACCAAAGGAGACAGGCGTGCCGTGCCGTGAGTGGGTCTAGTTTCTCGTTTTGAACTTGTTTGGTGTAGTACTAACACTTGGTTTTGACTATTGATTAGATTTTAAATAGGGCCTAATGTATTCTTCGAGGTTGCCTTTGACTATTGATAAGATTTTATATAATTGGAAAATTATATTATTCGAAGATCCTTTCACGTTCCGTTTAAAAAAAAGATCCTTTCACGTACGAATTTGACGGTACGCTTTGAGAAACTTGCATGTCCTATGCTGCTCCTGTTTGGATACTCTAACTTAGCTAGAGGTTAGACTAACTCATGAGTAACCCTAAACTAACTGTAGCCAAAGAGGTGTTTGGATGACAGGGTTAGATTGACAATAAATGCACTTGATGGAGAGGTAAAAGTGATTTTTCAGTGGGCCCCACAATAACTAGCTCCAATTAGCACCACTTGGCTAGCGGGATAGAGAGAGAAAAGTGATTTTTCAATGGGCCCAATGAGAACTATCTCCAATTAGCACCTCTTGGGTGGGATAGTCTTTTTGGTGGGTTCGGTGCAACTTGCTCCAATTTAACCCTCATCTTTGGATGCTTTAGGGCTATTTGAGCCCCAACTAGCTCAAACTAACTCTAACCCATGGATCCAAACAGGACCAAAGTTAGTCTCGAAAAACACATTAAGCCCTATATACATGGACAAACGGAGTACAAGATACTAGCAAACGCTCACCAGTAGTAGTTCATTGGTTGGTTTTGATTTTTGATTCAGTTGCTATGCTGCTACCGTCCAATATTCGCGTGTGGTTGTTTCTAGAATAAAAAAAAGGAGGTACTACTTACTGTGGGAAAGGTGAAGTGATGGTTGCTTCGCCCGAGCAACTTATTACTCTAGTTAATATGGGAGTACCAGCGGATTCAACGAATAGAGAAATGATGGTTGCTTCGTCTGAGCAACTTACTGTGGTGAAGGTGGGGCTCTGCTATTTGACTGCTCACTAGTCATTAGTACTGTGGCACAACGACCGGGGTGAATCTTTCCCTGCAGTTGTGCACTCAATATTGTTGCATGGCAGGTGGAGCCGGATGAAGGATGTCCCACATGCCGGAGAAATAAAGTTGAATTGTTTTTGGCATTGCTATCAATCCTTCAGGATTTGTTTATATGTACACATAATTTTAATGAAATTGTACTATGATGCTATGAAGGTTTCAACTTTGGTTCCCACAGGAAAAAAATGGTTTCAACTTAGGATTCATGTGTCTTCTTGCCTCAAGATTGTCTCGTTACAACATTCCATCAAATACAAATAAAACTACCATGGCTGCTAATGCATCTCAATGGTTCGCAGATCAGCGCCAATATTCACATCACAACTGAAGATAAAGTTGTGAGAAGGTGTACAAATAAAGAAAAATATATAATTGATTGATGTTGTTTGTAGGCATGGCTCCATTTCTTGGGCACAGTGTTCATTGGTTGGTAGCTAGTTTCACCCAGCTCTGTAGCCAAAAAAGAGGTGTATGGAGGACATCACCATCCGATCATTTTGTGCAGCTCCACTAAAATCGAGCTGGCCATCCCTGTTTGCAATCCAGTCAGTGTGATTACAATAATAGTGGAACTATATGATGAAACATAACACACACAAATAGAAGCCGATCACCTCTGCGATCTCTCTTTAGGACTAACTACTTGTTGGAGAAGATTAGGCATGGAGTTGGATGAGGAGGATAGCAAAACCAATCTCCCTTTCTACAATCCCACAGAAATGTAAAAATGTTGCCCGTGTGACATTTTGGCGGAACTGCACAAAACACTCTTAAGAAAAAAGTGATTTGTGCAGTTCACCAAAAGGTCGCAATGGCAACGAGGTGAAATGGATAGCCCTATTTGCAAAAGGATTTAGAAAGGAAACAATTACTACCCAATAACACGAGTAGAAGACACATATGCTGACAAAAAAATAAGCATATTCCATGTAACAAGGGAAAGATAGCAGCATGGTGGTTTATCAAAAACGGTTTGAGGACGAGATTGCAAGATGGAAAGTACGCCGGCCGAGATACGTTTTAAGCAAACAACTAAAGAAGATCCACATGCAGCAACGTCGGAAGATGGGCAGTGGAGTAAGGCCAGAGGAAGCTGTACCTGAGGGTCGTCGGGATGTAACTAGGAGGGCGCCGGTGGCTGGGATCTGCCCATACTACGACAGCGAGCAAGTGGTGAAGGCCCTACCGCGCCGAATCTTGGTCAGAGAGAACGGCGGGTACCGCAGATCGGGACGTGCTGCCTCAACGCCGTCGAATGGAGAAACGATGCACATCCTCCCTTTTCGCCGGCGGACAGGACGTGGCTAGATCAGTGACCAATGGTGAGAGAGAGAGGCCACCGCCACCTTGTGTGAGATGGTGTGACGAGAGACAAACCCCGGCAGGCAGGCTCCATTGTATATAGTGGAGTGAATTTTTCTTTTTTCCCCGATGACAATCATTTTATATTCTGTACGTGCCATTGAGGAATATAACTTTATTTAATACTAACGCATCAAGTCGAACTTTGTTCCATCTACACATGGTACATGACCCTCCTTTGAGTAAACAACTACTACACGCGTCAAATTAACACGTGGGCTGCCTTTTCGTACAGAAATGAACTCCACCGTGTTCCCGCGCGGGTGTGGCCGGGAACGAGACATGACTACGTGCGTCGTGCGTGCACCTCTTCTTTAGGTGCAGGTACATACGTGGGTGGGTGTGAGAGAGATGGTTTGTGCGATACAGAGGCAATGTGTCGATGATATCTCAAACAAAAAACCGTAACATATGCAATGTGTGTGAAACAGAGTCATGGATATATCATATATAGAGGGAGCAAACCATGAGAAGAGAGTGGAGGGATCATCGGCGTGAGATACCGATAGAATCAAAAACATGGATGAAGTGTGTGGCTGTGCGATCGATAAAGCACTACAAAAAAAATACACTTCCGTGATGATACGTGTTTGTCACAGTAGGTCACGTTTTCTGTCATGCATGTACATCCATGACAAATTTATGACAGAATCAAGATAGTCATACCTGTGATGTCATAGAAGTGTTCCATGACATTACCAAAATTATCATCACGGAAGTGTCCACTTCCATGACGATAAATCGCGCGTCACAGAAGTGCTTTCGTCAAGGGTGACCGACACGTGGCATCCACCGTAACAGAATGCCGTTAAGCTATCGGGTCCAGTTTTGGATCCGATAACCCGCTAACAGCCCCGACCAATGGGGATTTTCCATGTGTAAAATCATCATTGGCTGGAGGAAACACGTGTCGGCTCACCGTTGGGACAGATGTCATCCACTCATTGGACCCAAAGCGACTATGATACATCGACACGTGGCATGGCCCAACAGAGGCCCATTCCTGTGAAAAGGCCGGCCCATTTGACTTGGTCAAATGGTGGCGGGCCGGCCCACGGCAAGCCTGTTAACGGCCTGTTCGCATATAGCCCATTTACAGCATGCTATCCCAGGGCCCGTTTACGGCCTATCCGAATTAGGCCCGGTAGCGTCATCTGGGCCGTCCAATATAATTCCAGCCCGTTTTAACTTTCGGCCCATGTATGGCCCATGACGTCTTTCGGCCCATATGAGGCCCTTAGTAACCCTCGGCCCCTTAACGGCCCGTGGTAAAACTGGCCCGTAATGAACAGTGTATCACTTTACACCCATTAACGCCCCATTAATCCGTTGGGCCGTTTCCAGCCCATGATATCTTTCGGCCTTCTCAGGGCCCATTTATTCTTGGGCTCATTTCCAGCATTCGGTTACTTATGGCCCGTTACTGTGATTTTCTTCTTGTGGGCCAAATTCAGCCCGTGGTTACAGTCGGCCCGTTTGTGGCCCGTTAATACGTTGGGCCGTTTTCATGTCGAAAAAACCTGTTGGGCTGTTTTCATAGAGTTATCAAATACGGCCGATAAACGGCCCGTTATTGTCCACGAATAGTACGGCCCATGATTGGTGAAATGATGATACGCCACGTAGAAGGCCCATGGATCCTACGGCCCGTAAAAGGCCCATGGATCGTACGGCCCGTAGAAGGCCCATGGATCGTACGGCCCGTATAGAAGGCCAATGGATCCTACGGCCCGTAGAAGGACCATGGATCCTACGGCCCGTAGAAGGCCCATGGATCATACGGCCCGCAGGAGGCCCATGGTTACAATAGTCCGTGTGTTGCCATGATTATTTTGGCCTAGTTTCCAAAAATAGGTTATTGTGGCCACTAGAAAAACACAGAAAAAGAACTGCAGTGACTACAAGCAAACAACTAAACAAGACAATAAGTAAATAAATAAGCAAGCAATTAACACTAGCCTATTACCGCTATTACACATATTACATCCACTGGGCATCAAAGTTCACCACCAGTGCAAATATAGGGAACAAAGCAGCATATTACATACACTGGCCGTCAAAATTGCCCACCAGTGCAAATAAACGCGGCAGCAAAACAAGAGCATAACTGAAACAACTTCAGAAGAGCTCAAGAAACGTGGTATCCACCATGCTGGCAATAAGCTTAGCAAGCTTATTAGCTTTGTCCTGTTTGGCGCTAAAATCCTCCAACACTTACTGTTGCACCAGAAAGTATGCATCTGAATGCTCCAGGGACTTCCGCAGTCCTTCCGCTTCTTGTCGCAGCACAGCTGATCGATGTCTTTCAGCTTGTAGTTGGGACTCAAGAAACTGAACTGATTCAGACAGTGAGTTTGAATAGCTTGTGCAAGCGGTAGTGGCCAGTAACTCCAACACTAAACCAAGACAGGACTTTGGGGTTGTCTCACTGTCTTCAAGATAGTCTTCGTTAGCTGTTTTATCAGCTTTGTTGGAGACCAACAAGGATGTGTCACTATCCTGAACCTTATCTGCATTACTTCCTTTACCATTGCTTAATAAGGCACTCTTCCCCAATATTCTGTCAGCATTCTAAAAGAAGAAACAAGCAGACACATAACAGTTTAGCATGTACTAGTATATGAAACTCATTTCGGTGAACCAGTTCATTAGTAAGGTGGACAGGATTAAACTACCAAGTCTTCTATTGCCAAGTACTAGTACATAATAAAACCATCAAACAAAGATATATCTATGTCCTATGGTCACTGCATTGTCTTGCCAAATCAAAATAGAGACATGGTTCAAATCATATCAGTTCAAGACAAAGCAGCAGTAAAAGAATACAAAGCGTGGGAAACTACACGGCACAACAAGATTTCAGATGGGTGCCATGGGTCTACATGTACAACAACACTATTGGCTCTGTTGTGATGCTAGTAATGTGCATGATATGAGAAGTCAACTGTATACACAATTGAAATTGAAATCAACAGAGCTATTGATAAGAGCAAGCCTGTTAAAGAAACATGCGTGAACATACCTGCTGTGCCATTGCAGTTTTGATTGGACCCTTCAATTTAAAAATAAGTTTGTATGAGTAAATACAGTGATACAAGAGCAAAGCAGTATGCACGATAGCAATCATAGTTAAAAAAGGCGCGCCTAAGCGAGCGCTTAAGCGCGCCTAGGCTCTAGGCATTGGCGAAACGCATTGCGCATAACTATGCTTAATCTGTGCATAACTGCGCATAAGCTTGCACTTTGGTCAGTAAAGCGCAAGGTAGTGGCAAAACACACAATTAACGCCTAGCACTTTTTTGAACTATGATAGCAATGGAATCTTAAATTAGAACAGTTGTTCTTCAGGTTTAGGCACTTGTTCTACATGAACAGAGTACAATAAGACGCAAGAATATAGTACTTAAAAATAGAAAATGAGCTCATAGACCTTACCACATTCTTGGTTCGGGACCAGTACAGAACAAGGCGTTCCCAGTCATCGTGCAGTAAATGTGTCTCAGGAGAACGTAAGGGAATTTGATGAGTTTCTTTGCCGGTGAAGTACGTTTTCTTCAGGTAATTCTGATACTGCCACCAAGCATTCTTGAAGATAGCAGAGGTATTAGCACAGGTTACCTCAACCTGAGTTTCCAAATCGGTCCTTCTCTATAGAGAAAAATGGGAAAATTTGATGTATTATAACCATCATGGAGGTAGGATGTATGGGACAAAGCAAAGTAATTGCCATGAATAACATTACTTACACATAACTACTGGACAAACACCTGCAACTGGCATTTTCCTTCATCTTCAGTATAATATTTCCAAGATGGGAAGATACGCACATACGATTTAACAACATCAAATGCGATAGATGCTAAACTATGACTAGCTGGTTGTGCTTCCTCCACAGGAATAGGCGTACTAACTGGTGGAGTTGGGGTTCGCCGTGGTAGTACTGGCCCTTTAGGCACTGGAGCTGCCTTTCTAACTGCTCTTGTTTGGGAGCTCTGTGGTGGAGATGGTGCTGTGTCAACAGGAACTGGGTTACTATCTGCTGGGGTTGGGGTTAGATTGGGTGAAGCTGGTTCTCTGTCCATCGCAGTAGGGGTACAATCTGCGAGAGTTTGGGTTATGTGTGGTAGGGCTGGTTCTCGTGCATGTACAACCGGGGTGCTATCTCCACCAAGAGGTAGCACTGTTTTATTTGAAGACCGTGTTTTTAGTCCGCTAGATGCTGGCATCACCCGCTCCAATTCAAATGGCTGATAAACAGGAAACATAGTTGAATGTATAGACATTGTATGAGTGACAGATGCAATAGATAGTGTGGAAAAAAGAGGGCATGAAATAGTTGACATGTATATTGTTTAACTAAAACGGATAGCATGACATAATTTCACATATATGATGTCTATCTAAACTGGATAGCATAGCATAACATAATTCAAAGATATGATGAATAACTAAACAGGATCGCATGACATAATTCACCTACATGTTATCTAAGTAATCAGGATTGCATCATTTAATTCACATATGTGATTTATATGCTAAATAGAGGGCATTAGATATGATGTCTGCACTAAGAACATGGTGTTGAATATTGTGT
>JAAAWM010010537.1:0-43877 GCA_036873465.1 Thinopyrum obtusiflorum
TAGAGAAGGAGTTTCTCTCGAAAGAAGTGAGTGGGAGGAAAGTAGAACTTGATAAGGTAATTGTACCTTCTCTTGAATTGGAAAGTAGTTCATCACAGAAATCAGTTCCAGTGATGCCTACGCCAATTAGTGAGGAAGTTAATGATGATGATCATGAAACTTCAGATCAAGTTACTACCGAACCTCGTAGGTCAACCAGAGTACGTTCCGCACCAGAGTGGTACGGTAATCCTGTTCTGAAAGTTATGTTACTAGACCATGACGAACCTACGAACTATGAGGAAACGATGATGAGCCCAGATTCCGCGAAATGGCTTGAGGCCATGAAATCTGAGATGGGATCCATATATGAGAACAAAGTATGGACTTTGGTTGACTTGCCCGATGATCGGCAATCCATAGAGAATAAATGGATCTTCAAGAAGAAGACTGACGCTGACGGTAATGTTACTGTCTACAAAGCTCGACTTGTTGCAAAAGGTTTTCGACAAGTTCAAGGGGTTGACTACGATGAGACCTTCTCACCCGTAGCGATGCTTAAGTCTGTCTGAATCATGTTAGCAATTGCCGCATTTTATGATTATGAAATTTGGCAAATGGATGTCAAAACTGCGTTCCTTAATGGATTTCTTAAAGAAGAGTTGTATATGATGCAACCAGAAGGATTTGTCGATCCTAAGGGTGCTAACAAAGTGTGCAAGCTCCAGCGATCCATTTATGGACTGGTGCAAGCATCTCGGAGTTGGAATATACGCTTTAATGAAGTGATCAAAGCATATGGTTTTATACAGACTTTTGGAGAAGCCTGTATTTACAAGAAAGTGAGTGGGAGCTCTGTAGCGTTTCTAATATTATATGTGGATGACATATTATTGATTGGAAACAATATAGAATTTTTGGATAGCATAAAAGGATACTTGAATAAAAGTTTTTCAATGAAAGACCTCGGTGAAGCTGCTTATATATTGGGCATCAAGATCTATAGAGATAGATCAAGACGCTTAATTGGACTTTCACAAAGCACATACCTTGATAAAGTTTTGAAGAAGTTCAAAATGGATCAGTCAAAGAAAGGGTTCTTGCCTGTATTACAAGGTGCGAAGTTGAGTAAGACTCAATGCCCGACCACTGCAGAAGATAGAGAGAAAATGAAAGTCATTCCCTATGCCTCAGCCATAGGTTCTATCATGTATGCAATGCTGTGTACCAGACCTGATGTGTGCCTTGCTATAAGTTTAGCAGGGAGGTACCAAAGTAATCCAGGAGTGGATCACTGGACAGCGGTCAAGAACATCCTGAAATACCTGAAAAGGACTAAGGATATGTTTCTCGTTTATGGAGGTGACAAAGAGCTTGCCGTAAATGGTTACGTCGATGCAAGCTTTGACACTGATCCGGATGACTCTAAGTCGCAAACTGGATACGTATTTATATTGAATGGTGGAGCTGTCAGTTGGTGCAGTTCCAAGCAGAGCGTCGTGGCGGGATATACGTGTGAAGCGGAGTACATAACTGCTTTGGAAGCAGCAAATGAAGGAGTCTGGATGAAGAAGTTCATATCCGATCTAGTTGTAATACGAAGTGCATCGGGTCCAATGAAAATCTTTTGTGACAATACTGGAGCAATTGCCTTAGTGAAGGAATCCAGATTTCACAAAAGAACCAAACACATCAAGAGACGCTTCAACTCCATCCGCGATCAAGTCAAGGAGGGAGACATAGAGATTTGCAAAATACATACGAATCTGAATGTTGCAGACCCGTTGACTAAGCCTCCTCCACGAGCAAAACATGATCAGCACCAAGACTCCATGGGTGTTAGAATCATTACTATGTAATCTAGATTATTGACTCTAGTGCAAGTGGGAGACTGAAGGAAATATGCCCTAGAGGCAATAATAAAGTTGTTATTTATATTTCCTTATATCATGATAAATGTTTATTATTCATGCTAGAATTGTATTAACCGGAAACTTGATACATGTGTGAATACATAGACAAAACTAAGTGTCCCTAGTATGCCTCTACTTGACTGGCTCGTTAATCAAAGATAGTTAAGTTTCCTGACCATAGACATGTGTTGTCATTTGATGAACGGGATCACATCATTAGGAGAATGATGTGATGGACAAGACCCATCCATTAGCTTAGCATAATGATCGTTAAGTTTTATTGCTATTGCTTTCTTCATGACTTATACATATTCCTCTGACTATGAGATTATGCAACTCCCGAATACCGGAGGAACACCATGTGTGTTATCAAACGTCACAACGTAACTGAGTGATTATAAAGATGCTCTACAGGTGTCTCCAAAGGTGTTTGTTGGGTTGGCACCCCCCCCCCCCCCCCCCCCCCCCCCCCCCCCCCCCCCCCCCCCCCCCCCCCCCCCCCCCCCCCCCCCCCCCCCCCCCCCCCCCCCCCCCCCCCCCCCCCCCCCCCCCCCCCCCCCCCCCCCCCCCCCCCCCCCCCCCCCCCCCCCCCCCCCCCCCCCCCCCCCCCCCCCCCCCCCCCCCCCCCCCCCCCCCCCCCCCCCCCCCCCCCCCCCCCCCCCCCCCCCCCCCCCCCCCCCCCCCCCCCCCCCCCCCCCCCCCCCCCCCCCCCCCCCCCCCCCCCCCCCCCCCCCCCCCCCCCCCCCCCCCCCCCCCCCCCCCCCCCCCCCCCCCCCCCCCCCCCCCCCCCCCCCCCCCCCCCCCCCCCCCCCCCCCCCCCCCCCCCCCCCCCCCCCCCCCCCCCCCCCCCCCCCCCCCCCCCCCCCCCCCCCCCCCCCCCCCCCCCCCCCCCCCCCCCCCCCCCCCCCCCCCCCCCCCCCCCCCCCCCCCCCCCCCCCCCCCCCCCCCCCCCCCCCCCCCCCCCCCCCCCCCCCCCCCCCCCCCCCCCCCCCCCCCCCCCCCCCCCCCCCCCCCCCCCCCCCCCCCCCCCCCCCCCCCCCCCCCCCCCCCCCCCCCCCCCCCCCCCCCCCCCCCCCCCCCCCCCCCCCCCCCCCCCCCCCCCCCCCCCCCCCCCCCCCCCCCCCCCCCCCCCCCCCCCCCCCCCCCCCCCCCCCCCCCCCCCCCCCCCCCCCCCCCCCCCCCCCCCCCCCCCCCCCCCCCCCCCCCCCCCCCCCCCCCCCCCCCCCCCCCCCCCCCCCCCCCCCCCCCCCCCCCCCCCCCCGCCGCACACCTTTCCCTGGCGCAGCCCTCTCCCTCCCCAACACCTCCTCCTCCTCCGTAGTGCTTGGCGAAGCCCTGCCGAAGAACTGCAAGCTCCACCACCACGCCGTCGTGCTGCCGGAGCTCTCCCTCAACTTCTCCTCTCCCCTTGCTGGATCAAGAAGGAGGAGACGTCCCCGGGCTGTACGTGTGTTGAACGCGGAGGCGCCGTTGTTCGGCGCTTAGATCGGAATCAACCGCGATCTGAATCGCTGAGAGTACGACTCCATCAACCGCGTTCTTGTAACGCTTCCGCTTAGCGATCTTCAAGGGTATGAAGATGCACTCCCTCTTGCTCGTTGCTAGTCTCTCCATAGATTGATCTTGGTGATGCGTAGGAAATTTTTTGATTTACTACTACGATCCCCAACATTTTTATGTTTTTAATTAGTGTTTGTGCCAAGTAAAGCCTTTGGGATGATTTGGAAGATAGTATAATTGATTCTGTTTGAAAACAGAAAGTTTTGCGTCCAGTGCTGGAATTTTGTTTTTTCACTGTTACGTCAGAACCTTCTGATTTTTTTTTCACATTATTGGTATATGAATTGCCCACATTTTCCTCATTTTTCAGAATATTTAGAGTTACAGAAGTATGACCATAATTCAGATCTCTACAGTCTGTTCTGTTTTTGACAGATTCTGTTTTTGATGCACTACTTGCTTATTTTGATGAATCTATGGATTGTATCGGGGGGTATAAGCCATGGTGAAGTTAGAGTACAGTAGGTATAATGCAAAAATAAAATATGAATGGGTTTGCAACAGTACTTATAGTAGTGATTTATTTTGTTATACTAACGGATCTCACGAGGTTTTGTTAAGTTTTGTGTGATTGAAGTTTTCAAGTTTTGGGTGAGATCACGATGGATGAAGGAATATGGAGTAGCAAAAGCCTAAGCTTGGGGATGCCCGAGGCACCCCAAGGTAATATTCAAGGAAGACTCAAGCGTCTAAGCTTGGGGATGCCCCGGAAGGCATCCCCTCTTTATTCTACCGACCATCGGTAATTTTACTTGAGGCTATATTTTTATTCGTCACATGATATGAGTTTTGCTTGGAGCGTCTTGTATGATATGAGTCTTTGCTTTGTTTGCTTTTTAGTTTGTCACAATCATCTTTGCTGCACACACCTATCTTGAGAGAGGCACACGTTATCATAATTTGTTACAATACTCCATGTGCTTCACTTAATTTTTTTGAGCTAGACAGTTGCTCTAGTGCTTCACTTAAATCTTTTTGGGCACGGTTGCGGTTATATTTTAAAGAAATGAACTCTCATGTTTTACTTATATTATTTTGAGAGTTGACTAAATTTTGAAGAAATTAATTCTCATGCTTCACTTATATTATTTTGAGAATTGAGTAGATTAAAATTTTGAAGAAATGAATTCTCATGCTTCACTTATATCATTTTGAGAATTGTTAAGACTGAAATTTTGAAGAAATATTTGCACTCTCATGCTTCACTTAAATCTTTTTGAGAGTTGACATGGTGATTAATAGCAATGGTAATTTGCACATGTTATGCAATTGGTCCCAAAGTGATGAATATTCAAGAGGGATATAGATAAAAACTTTCATATAGATCATTGGATATGATAAGTGTGATTCCTTGCAATAGTTTTGCGATATGAAAATGATAATATGTGATGCCATGTTAGTGGGTAATTGTGGTCTAGTAAGAATATTAGTGTTAAGGTTTGTGATTCCCTATGCATGCACGTTAAGTCAATAGTTATGCAATGAAGTTACATCCTACTTATGGTGCATTATTTGGTGTTAGTTGTGTTCAATGCATGTTTATGACCATTTTCATTTTTTGGTTGGTTGCTTCTCAATCTTTTGCTAGCCTTCATTTGTACTAAGCGAAAATACTGCTTGTGCATCCAAAACCCTTAAACCCAGTTTTGCCTTATGAGTCCACTATATCTACCTATATGTGGTATTTCAATGCCGTTCCAAGTAAATTTGCGTGTGCCAACTCTAAATTTCAAAATAATTTTTCTGTTTTGTGTGCCCGTACCGCTCATGAGGCAGAAGGGGTAGCCAATATCTTCCATGCTAGGTGGGTTATTCTCACGATGAGTGTTTATTCACTTGTCATTGCACGAGAGTATGGCGGTAATAGGGATGCCCAGTCCCGAATTGTGAAATGAAATTAAATGAAAAATCTTATGTGATCACAATAATAAATTCCTTGGAAAGTGATGGTATGGAGGGCACCCATGGATACGGCTAGCCATGGATTGTGAAAGAATGGTGGAAAAGGAATAAACTTTATTTTCTGTTTGGGAACCGCCTATGATGTATGTAGCATGGAAGATATTGGAAATTCTCATTCGTTTTCGTTGACAGGAAAAGCATGCCTCCCAAAATGTTTTTATCTCTTTAATTTCAGCTTTGAGCTCTAGCACATTTGACAAATCTCTGCTTCCCTTTGCGAAGGGCCTATCTATTTACTTTTATGCAATTTTTATTTTTTGAGTATCCATCTTCTCTTACAAAAGCACCAACTAGAGAGCACTATTGTCATACTTGTGCATTGGATGTAGCTAATATTTGAGTGTGTTTCATGAATGGATCAATGATTGAGCATAATGGGCTAGGGATAACTTTCTTTAGCGTTGATATTTTGAAAGACATGGTTGCTTGTTAGCATGCTTGAGTATTTATGTTTTCATGTCAAACTATAGACTATTGCTTTGAATCATACAAGTCCAATGTCCATGCTTAAAAAGAAAAGAATATGTGATGAATATGTTAGGCAGCATTCCACATCAAAAATTCTGTTTTTATCATTTACCTACTCGAGGACGAGCAGGAATTAAGCTTGGGGATGCTGATACGTCTCCAACGTATCTATAATTTTTTATTGTTCCATGCTGTTATAATATCAATCTTGGATGTTTTTATAATCATTTACAGAATTTTATATCATTTTTGGAGACTAACCTATTAACCTAGTGCCCAGTGCCAGTTGCTGTTTTCTGCCCTGTTTTTGTTTCATAGAAAATCAATATCAAACGAAGTCCAAATGCAGTGAAACTTTTTGGAGATTTTTTCTTGGGCAAGAAGAACACTAGAAGCTTCGGGAGAGGGCCAGAAGAAGAAGAGGTGGGCCACGAGACACCAGGGCGCGCCCCAGGGGGGTGGCGCGCCCTGGTACCTCGTGGGCCCACTCCCACCTCCGTTTGACCTAATTCCAGCACTATAAATTCCTGAAAAATCAGAAACCCTCAGGAGAGTCCATGAAATACTTTTTATGCCGCCGCAAGCTTCTGTTCCAGAGAGATCCCATCTGGGGTCCTTCTTCGGTAATCTGCCGGAGGGGGAATCGATCACGGAGGGGCTCTACATCAACCTTGCTGCCCTTCCGGGGGGGGGGGGGGGGGGGGGGGGGGGGGGGGGGGGGGGGGGGGGGGGGGGGGGGGGGGGGGGGGGGGGGGGGGGGGGGGGGGGGGGGGGGGGGGGGGGGGGGGGGGGGGGGGGGGGGGGGGGGGGGGGGGGGGGGGGGGGGGGGGGGGGGGGGGGGGGGGGGGGGGGGGGGGGGGGGGGGGGGGGGGGGGGGGGGGGGGGGGGGGGGGGGGGGGGGGGGGGGGGGGGGGGGGGGGGGGGGGGGGGGGGGGGGGGGGGGGGGGGGGGGGGGGGGGGGGGGGGGGGGGGGGGGGGGGGGGGGGGGGGGGGGGGGGGGGGGGGGGGGGGGGGGGGGGGGGGGGGGGGGGGGGGGGGGGGGGGGGGGGGGGGGGGGGGGGGGGGGGGGGGGGGGGGGGGGGGGGGGGGGGGGGGGGGGGGGGGGGGGGGGGGGGGGGGGGGGGGGGGGGGGGGGGGGGGGGGGGGGGGGGGGGGGGGGGGGGGGGGGGGGGGGGGGGGGGGGGGGGGGGGGGGGGGGGGGGGGGGGGGGGGGGGGGGGGGGGGGGGGGGGGGGGGGGGGGGGGGGGGGGGGGGGGGGGGGGGGGGGGGGGGGGGGGGGGGGGGGGGGGGGGGGGGGGGGGGGGGGGGGGGGGGGGGGGGGGGGGGGGGGGGGGGGGGGGGGGGGGGGGGGGGGGGGGGGGGGGGGGGGGGGGGGGGGGGGGGGGGGGGGGGGGGGGGGGGGGGGGGGGGGGGGGGGGGGGGGGGGGGGGGGGGGGGGGGGGGGGGGGGGGGGGGGGGGGGGGGGGGGGGGGGGGGGGGGGGGGGGGGGGGGGGGGGGGGGGGGGGGGGGGGGGGGGGGGGGGGGGGGGGGGGGGGGGGGGGGGGGGGGGGGGGGGGGGGGGGGGGGGGGGGGGGGGGGGGGGGGGGGGGGGGGGGGGGGGGGGGGGGGGGGGGGGGGGGGGGGGGGGGGGGGGGGGGGGGGGGGGGGGGGGGGGGGGGGGGGGGGGGGGGGGGGGGGGGGGGGGGGGGGGGGGGGGGGGGGGGGGGGGGGGGGGGGGGGGGGGGGGGGGGGGGGGGGGGGGGGGGGGGGGGGGGGGGGGGGGGGGGGGGGGGGGGGGGGGGGGGGGGGGGGGGGGGGGGGGGGGGGGGGGGGGGGGGGGGGGGGGGGGGGGGGGGGGGGGGGGGGGGGGGGGGGGGGGGGGGGGGGGGGGGGGGGGGGGGGGGGGGGGGGGGGGGGGGGGGGGGGGGGGGGGGGGGGGGGGGGGGGGGGGGGGGGGGGGGGGGGGGGGGGGGGGGGGGGGGGGGGGGGGGGGGGGGGGGGGGGGGGGGGGGGGGGGGGGGGGGGGGGGGGGGGGGGGGGGGGGGGGGGGGGGGGGGGGGGGGGGGGGGGGGGGGGGGGGGGGGGGGGGGGGGGGGGGGGGGGGGGGGGGGGGGGGGGGGGGGGGGGGGGGGGGGGGGGGGGGGGGGGGGGGGGGGGGGGGGGGGGGGGGGGGGGGGGGGGGGGGGGGGGGGGGGGGGGGGGGGGGGGGGGGGGGGGGGGGGGGGGGGGGGGGGGGGGGGGGGGGGGGGGGGGGGGGGGGGGGGGGGGGGGGGGGGGGGGGGGGGGGGGGGGGGGGGGGGGGGGGGGGGGGGGGGGGGGGGGGGGGGGGGGGGGGGGGGGGGGGGGGGGGGGGGGGGGGGGGGGGGGGGGGGGGGGGGGGGGGGGGGGGGGGGGGGGGGGGGGGGGGGGGGGGGGGGGGGGGGGGGGGGGGGGGGGGGGGGGGGGGGGGGGGGGGGGGGGGGGGGGGGGGGGGGGGGGGGGGGGGGGGGGGGGGGGGGGGGGGGGGGGGGGAAGACCTGAAATAGCCATATCAGAGATACCTATTCTACAGAGATTCAATTGACCAGAAATTTCATGGAGATTTTTTATTGAATATATAAAAAATACTGGAGAAAAGAGATTACAGAGGGGACCCACCAGCTGCCCACAAGGCAGTAGGGTGCGGCCCCCCTGGGCGCTCCCTAGTGCCTTGTGGGGCCCATAGCTGGCATCTGGCCCCCTCCTTCTGCTATATGAAGCTATTTGCCCTAGAAAAAATAAAGAGAGGGCTTTTGGGACGAAGCGCCACCGTCTCAAGGCGGAACCTGGGCAGGAGCTATTTTGCTCTCCGGTGGAGCGATTTCGCCGGGGATACTTCCCTCCGGGAGGGGGAAATCAAAGCCATCGACATCACCAATGATCCTCTCATCGTGGGAGGACCAATCTTCATCAACATCTTCACTCGCACCATCTCATCTCAAACCCTAGTTCATCTCTTGTATTCAATCTTTGTCTCAAAACCTCAGATTGGTACCTGTGGGTTGCTAGTAGTGTTGATTACATCTTGTAGTAGATGCTAGTTGCTTTATTTGGTGGAAGATTATATGTTCAGATCCTTAATGCTATTCAATACCCCTCTGATCTTGAACATGAACATGATTTGTGAGTAGTTACTTTTGTTCTTGAGGACAAGGGAGAAGTCTTGTCATAAGTAATCATGCGAATTTGGTATTCGTTCGATATTTTGATGATATGTATGTTGTTGCTTCCTTTAGTGGTGTCGTGTGAACGTCGACTACATGACACTTCACCATCTTTGGGCCTAAGTAAAGTCATTGTGGAGCAGTAATTAGATGATGGGTTGCTAGAGTGACAGAAGCTTAAATCCTAGTTTATGCGCTATTCCGTAAGGGGCTGATTTGGATCCATATGTTTCATGCTATGGTTAGAGTTATCTTAATTCTTCTTTCATAGTTGCGGATGCTTGCGAGAGGGGGTAATCATAAGTGGGAGCCTTGTTCAAGTAAGAACAGCACCCAAGCACCGGTCCACCCACATATCAAATTATCAAAGTAGCGAACGCGAATCAAACAAACATGATGAAAGTGATTAGATGAAATTCCCATGTGTCCTCGAGAACGCTTTGCTTATTATACGAGTTCGTTCCGGTTTGTCCTTTGCTACAAAAAGGATTGGGCCACCTTGCTGCACTTTATTATATTTGTTACTTGTTACTTGTTACGAATTATCTTGCTATCAAAACTATCTGTTACCGCTACTTTCAGTACTTGCAGAGAATACCTTGTTGAAAACCGCTTGTTATTTCCTTCTGCTCCTCATTGGGTTCGACACTCTTACTTATCGAAAGGACTACGATTGATCCCCTATACTTGTGGGTCATCAAGACTCTTTTCTGGCGCCATTGCCGGGGAGTGAAGCGCCTTTGGTGAGTGGAATTTGGTAAGGAACCATTTAGATTACATGCTGAAATTTATTGTCACTTGTCACTATGGAAAGTAATCCTTTGAGGGGCTTGTTCGGGGTATCTTCACCTCGACCGGAAGAAATAAGAGTTGCTCCTCCACCTATTGAAAGTACTGAAAATATTTATTATGAAATTTCTTCGGGTATGATAGAGAAATTGCTAGCTAATCCTTATGCAGGAGATGGAACGGTACATCCTGATATGCACTTGATCTATGTGGATGAAATTTGTGGATTGTTTAAGCTTGCAGGTTTATCCGAAGATGGAGTTAAGAAGAAAGTATTCCCTTTATCTTTGGAGGGAAAGGCATTGACATAGTATAGGCTATGTGATGATACTGATACATGGGACTGGAACCGGTTGAAGCTGGAATTCCACCAGAAATTTTATCCTATGCATTTGGTTCATCGTGATCAGAATTATATATAACTTTTGGCCTCATGAAGGAGAAAGTACCACTCAAGCTTGGGGGAGGCTTAAGTATATGTTGCATACATGCCCCAATCATGAGCTCTCAAGAGAAATAATCCTTCAAAACTTTTATGCTCGGCTTTCTCATAATGATCAATCCATGCTCGATACATCTTCTGCTGGTTCCTTTATGAACCCCCCCCCCCCCCCCCCCCCCCCCCCCCCCCCCCCCCCCCCCCCCCCCCCCCCCCCCCCCCCCCCCCCCCCCCCCCCCCCCCCCCCCCCCCCCCCCCCCCCCCCCCCCCCCCCCCCCCCCCCCCCCCCCCCCCCCCCCCCCCCCCCCCCCCCCCCCCCCCCCCCCCCCCCCCCCCCCCCCCCCCCCCCCCCCCCCCCCCCCCCCCCCCCCCCCCCCCCCCCCCCCCCCCCCCCCCCCCCCCCCCCCCCCCCCCCCCCCCCCCCCCCCCCCCCCCCCCCCCCCCCCCCCCCCCCCCCCCCCCCCCCCCCCCCCCCCCCCCCCCCCCCCCCCCCCCCCCCCCCCCCCCCCCCCCCCCCCCCCCCCCCCCCCCCCCCCCCCCCCCCCCCCCCCCCCCCCCCCCCCCCCCCCCCCCCCCCCCCCCCCCCCCCCCCCCCCCCCCCCCCCCCCCCCCCCCCCCCCCCCCCCCCCCCCCCCCCCCCCCCCCCCCCCCCCCCCCCCCCCCCCCCCCCCCCCCCCCCCCCCCCCCCCCCCCCCCCCCCCCCCCCCCCCCCCCCCCCCCCCCCCCCCCCCCCCCCCCCCCCCCCCCCCCCCCCCCCCCCCCCCCCCCCCCCCCCCCCCCCCCCCCCCCCCCCCCCCCCCCCCCCCCCCCCCCCCCCCCCCCCCCCCCCCCCCCCCCCCCCCCCCCCCCCCCCCCCCCCCCCCCCCCCCCCCCCCCCCCCCCCCCCCCCCCCCCCCCCCCCCCCCCCCCCCCCCCCCCCCCCCCCCCCCCCCCCCCCCCCCCCCCCCCCCCCCCCCCCCCCCCCCCCCAGAAATTGTTAGTATTAATTTTGGTGAGATGTCTCATGAGTTTAATTTCTCTAAGTTTCGTAGACAACCTCATGATAAAGAATTGCCTAGTAAGGATGAAATCATTGGTCTTGCTTCTATTGTTGTGCCTCCTACTGATCCACTAGAACAATATTTGCTTGAGCATGAGAATGACATGCATATGAGTGAAAGAAATGAAATAGATGAATTATTCTTTAAACAGGCACCTATCCTTAAACATGATCTGCCTGTTGAAACCTTGGGAGGTCCACCTCCACCCAAGGGTGATCCTGTGTTTGAATTGAAGCAATTACCTGATACGCTTAAATATGCTTATCTTGATGAAAAGAAGATATATCCTGTTATTATTAGTGCTAACCTTTCAGAGCATGAAGAAAACAGATTACTTAAAACTCTGAGGAAGCACCGTGCCGCTATTGGATATACTCTTGATGATCTTAAGGGCATTAGTCCCACTTTATGTCAGCATAAAATTCATATGAAGCCAGATGCTAAACCCGTTGTTGATCATCAAAGAAGGCTGAATCCTAAAATGAAGGATGTGGTAAGAACTGAAATATTAAAGCTTCTGGAAGCAGGTATAATTTATCCCATAGCTGATAGTAGATGGGTAAGTCATGTTCATTGTGTTCCTAAAAAGGGAGGTATTACCGTTGTTCCTAATGATAAAAATGAACTCATTCCACAAAGAATTGTAAGTGGTTATAGGATGGTAATTGATTTTAGAAAATTAAATAAAGCGACTAGGAAAGATCATTACCCCCTACCTTTTATTGATCAAATGTTAGAAAGATTGTCTAAGCATACACACTTTTGTTTTCTAGATGGTTATTCTGGTTTCTCTCAAATACCTGTATCACCTGAAGATCAAGAGAAAACCACCTTTACTTGTCCTTTTGGAACTTATGCTTATCATCGTATGCCTTTTGGTTTATGTAATGCACCTGCTACCTTTCAAACATGTATGACTGCTATATTCTCTGACTTTTGTGAAAAGATTGTTGAGGTTTTCATGGATGATTTCTCCGTTTATGGAACTTCTTTTGATGATTGCTTAAACAACCTTGATCGAGTTTTGCAGAGATGTGAAAAAACTAATCTTGTCTTGAATTGGGAGAAGTGCCACTTTATGGTTAATGAAGGTATAGTCCTTGGGCATAAAATTTCTGAAAGAGGTATTGAAGTTGATAAAACTAAGGTTGATGCTATTGAGAAAATGCCATGTCCTAAAGATATCAAAGGTATAAGAAGTTTCCTTGGTCATGCTGGTTTCTATAGAAGGTTTATAAAAGACTTCTCTAAAATTTCTAGACCTCTTACCAATCTCTTGCAAAAAGATGTTCCGTTTGTTTTTGATGATGATTGTGTAGAAGCCTTTGAAATACTTAAGAAAGCCTTAATTTTTGCACCTATTGTTCAACCACCTGATTGGAACCTACCTTTTAAAATTATGTGTGATGCTAGTGATTATACTGTTGGTGCTGTTCTAGGACAAAGAGTTGATAAGAAATTAAATGTTATCCATTATGCTAGTAAAACTCTAGACAACGCTCAAAGAAATTATGCTACTACTGAGAAAGAATTTTTAGCAGTTGTGTTTGCATGTGATAAATTTAGATCTTATATTATTGATTCCAAGGTTACTGTTCACACTGATCATGCTGCTATTAAATACCTTATGGAAAAGAAAGATGCTAAGCCTAGACTTATTAGATGGGTTCTTCTGCTACAAGAATTTGATTTGCATATTGTTGATAGGAAGGGAGCCGAGAATCCCGTAGTAGATAATTTGTCTAGAATGGAAAATGTTCTTGATGACCCACTTTCTATTAATGATGATTTTCCTGATGAACAATTAGCTGTGATAAATGCTTCTCGTAATACTCCTTGGTATGCAGACTATGCTAATTACATTGTTGCTAAATACATACCACCCAGCTTTACATATGAACAAAAGAAAAAGTTTTTCTTTGATTTAAGACATTACTTTTGGGATGACCCACATCTATATAAAGAAGGAGTAGATGGTATTATTAGACGTTGTGTACTTGAGCATGAACAGGAACAAATCCTACGTAAGTGTCACTCTGAGGCCTATGGAGGACATCATACGAGAGACCGAACTGCACACAAGGTATTACAATCTGGTTTTTATTGGCCTACTCTTTTCAAGGATGCACGTAAGTTTGTCCTTTCTTGTGATGAATGTCAAAGAATTGGTAATGTTGGTAGACGTCAGGAAATGCCTATGAATTATTCACTTGTTATTGAACCATTTGATGTTTGGGGTTTTGATTATATGAGACCTTTTCCTAAATCCAATGGGTATACTCATATTTTAGTTGCTGTTGACTATGTTACTAAGTGGGTAGAAGCTATTCCAACTAGTAGTGCTGATCACAACACTTCTATTAAAATACTTAAAGAAGTCATTTTCCCGAGGTTTGGAGTCCCTAGATATTTAATGACTGATGGTGGTTCACATTTTATTCATGGTGCTTTTCGTAAGTTGCTTGCTAAATATGATGTTAACCATAGAATTGCATCCCCTTACCATCCTCAGTCTAGTGGTCAAGTTGAATTAACTAATAGGGAAATAAAACTGATTTTGCAAAAGACCGTTAATAGATCCAGAAAGAATTGGTCTAAGAAACTTGATGATGCATTATGGGCTTGCAGAACTGCATATAAAAATCCTATGGGTATGTCTCCGTATAAAATGGGTTATCGAAAAGCATGTCATTTACCTCTTGAATTAGAACATAAGGCATACTGGGCAATTAAAGAACTTAATTATGATTTTAAACTTGCCAGGGAGAGGAGGTTATTTGATATTAGCTCCTTAGATAAATGGAGAACCCAAGCCTATGATAATGCTAAGTTGTTTAAAGAAAAAGTTAAAAGGTGGCATGACAAAAGAATTCAAAAACGGGAATTCAAAGTAGGTGATCATGTTCTATTATACAATTCTCGTTTGAGATTCTTTGCAGGAAAACTTCTCTCTAAATGGGAAGGGCCGTATATCATCGAAGAAGTTTATCGCTCTGGAGCCATCAAAATAAACAAATCCGAAGGCACTAATTCGAGAGTGGTGAATGGGCAAAGAATTAAGCACTATATTTCAGGTACTCCTATTAATGTTGAAACTAATATTATTGAAACAATTACACCGAAAGAGCACATCAAAGAGTCCTTTCGGAACGCTCCAGAACCCTGAAAAGGGGTAGGTATGTGATACGGTAAGTAAACCGACTCCAAAAATTCCATAAAAATTATTTCTGTCAGTTTTGGAATATTAGAAAAATTACAAAAATAAGAAACAGCTGAGGGGACCCACGTGCTGCCCACAAGGCAGAAGGGCGCGACCCCCCTGGGTGCGCCCTAGTGCCTTGTGGGCCCCACGTGAGCCTTCCCGACTCCGTTTTCTTCCCGTATTGCTTGTTTTGTAAGATAAAAATTCTTTATATATACTTTCGTATGTTTTGACCACCGTACCGCAAGTTTTCCCCCTGTTCTTGTTTCGTGCTGTTTTCTGCCAGACTCTTGGGGACGAGCGCCATGTCATCTCAAGACTCGGATGGGGAAAGCTATGCCTCTCATATTGTTGCAAACCCTAGAGTCTATGGGGACACTGATCCCTATGGTTGGACCTCTGATGAAGAGGAAGATGCTGATTTGAGGGAAAGGCAAGGTCATTCCAGCGAAGAGGATGAGGATCCCCCGCTGCCTCAACCGAGAGATATGCACATCGAATTCAAGAGGTCCAGCTTACCTGACACAGCGAAGGTTCCTAAAGTTCAATTCACCCCTTTTTGTCATGTGCAGGAAGATTCGAATAAACTACGTCACAAAATTTGGGATCTCGAAAGAGAAAATGACAAATTAAAAGAAGAAATTTGTGTCCTCAAGTGGAAGGCGGAGGACAAGCCCACCACTTCATCACCACCATCTCCGAAGAAGGAGACTTGAGTACATGGGTATGGGCACTCCCCTTGGCTTGTGCCAAGCTTGGGGGAGGTGCCCCGGTATCGTATCACCATCACTTTCTCATCATCATTATCTATCTTAGTTTGATCCTTAGTTATTTTGTGATTTAGAGGAATAAAGTTTCAGTATAATTTAGTTTCGAGTGCTTGCTGTGTGATCTATCTATGTAATCGTGTGTGAAAGTTATATAATAAAGACTAGTTTGAGTTGAGTGTTTTGCTTTTGATCATCCAATTTTAGAAATAAATAAAGAATAAAAAGTAAGATCATATGCTAATCCCATGGGGAGTGATGACTTCACATGTCATTGCACGAGAGAGTGGCTGGTAATAGGGATGCCCAGTCCCACAATGAAATCAAAATTAATAACAACAAAATTCCTTGGAAAATGTTGGTATAGAGGGCACCCATGGATACGGCTAGCCATGGATTGTGAAAGAATGATGGAAAGGAAATAAACTTTACTTTCTGTTTGGGAACCGCCTATGATGTGTCTAGCATGGAAGATATTGGGAATTCTCGGTCGTTTTAATTGACAGGAAAAAACATGCCTCTCAAAATATTTTCATCTCTCTAATTTAAGCTTTGGGCTTTCGCACATTAGCAAATCTCTGCTTCCCTCTGCGAAGGGCCTATCTATTTACTTTTATGCAATTTTTATTTTTTGAGTATCCATCTTCTCTTACAAAAGCACCAACTAGAGAGCACTATTGTCATACTTGTGCATTGTGTGTAGCTAATATTGAGTGTGTTTCATGATTGGATCAATGATTGAGCATAATGGGCTAGGGATAACTTTCTTTAGCGTTGATATTTTGAAAGACATGGTTGCCTGTTAGCATGCTTGAGTATTTATATCTTCATGTCAAATTATAGACAATTGCTTTGAATCATTCAAGTCCAAATGTCCATGCTACAAAACAAAAGAATATATGATGAATATGATAGGTAGCATTCCACATCAAAAATTCTGTTTTTATCATTTACCTACTCGAGGACGAGCAGGAATTAAGCTTGGGGATGCTGCCCCCCCCCCCCCCCCCCCCCCCCCCCCCCCCCCCCCCCCCCCCCCCCCCCCCCCCCCCCCCCCCCCCCCCCCCCCCCCCCCCCCCCCCCCCCCCCCCCCCCCCCCCCCCCCCCCCCCCCCCCCCCCCCCCCCCCCCCCCCCCCCCCCCCCCCCCCCCCCCCCCCCCCCCCCCCCCCCCCCCCCCCCCCCCCCCCCCCCCCCCCCCCCCCCCCCCCCCCCCCCCCCCCCCCCCCCCCCCCCCCCCCCCCCCCCCCCCCCCCCCCCCCCCCCCCCCCCCCCCCCCCCCCCCCCCCCCCCCCCCCCCCCCCCCCCCCCCCCCCCCCCCCCCCCCCCCCCCCCCCCCCCCCCCCCCCCCCCCCCCCCCCCCCCCCCCCCCCCCCCCCCCCCCCCCCCCCCCCCCCCCCCCCCCCCCCCCCCCCCCCCCCCCCCCCCCCCCCCCCCCCCCCCCCCCCCCCCCCCCCCCCCCCCCCCCCCCCCCCCCCCCCCCCCCCCCCCCCCCCCCCCCCCCCCCCCCCCCCCCCCCCCCCCCCCCCCCCCCCCCCCCCCCCCCCCCCCCCCCCCCCCCCCCCCCCCCCCCCCCCCCCCCCCCCCCCCCCCCCCCCCCCCCCCCCCCCCCCCCCCCCCCCCCCCCCCCCCCCCCCCCCCCCCCCCCCCCCCCCCCCCCCCCCCCCCCCCCCCCCCCCCCCCCCCCCCCCCCCCCCCCCCCCCCCCCCCCCCCCCCCCCCCCCCCCCCCCCCCCCCCCCCCCCCCCCCCCCCCCCCCCCCCCCCCCCCCCCCCCCCCCCCCCCCCCCCCCCCCCCCCCCCCCCCCCCCCCCCCCCCCCCCCCCCCCCCCCCCCCCCCCCCCCCCCCCCCCCCCCCCCCCCCCCCCCCCCCCCATGATGCCTATATACATGATCATTGCCTTGGATATCGTCATGATTATTTGCTTTTCTATCAATTGCCCAACAGTAATTTGTTTACCCACCGTATGCTATTTTCTTGAGAGAAACCTCTAGTGAAAACTATGGCCCCCGGGTCTATCTAAATCATATATTCAAAACCCTAAAAATACCTTGCTGCACTTTTTCTTTATTTATTTTATTATATATTTTAGTATCAATCTATCTATCTATCACATACAATTTAATCTTGCAATTTACCACCGAGGGATTGACAACCCCTTGTTTGCGTTGGGTGCAAGGATTTGTTGTTTTGTGTGCAGGTGGTGCTAACGAGGTGTTGCGTGATTCTCCTACTTGATTGATGACCTTGGTTTCATAACTGAGGGAAATACTTATCTCTACTGTACTGCATCTCCCTTCCTCTTCAGGGAATTACCAACGCAGCTCACAAGTAGCAGGAAGAATTTCTGGCGCCGTTGCCGGGAAGACATCATCAACATCTATCAAGTACCTACGCATAAAACTCTCATCTCCTTGCATTTATTTTATTTGCCTTTGCCTCTCATTTTCATCTCCCCCACTTCTAATTTTTTTTTACAAAAATAGAAAAATATTTTCCGTTTGCCTTTTTCTTATTTGCTTCTTTACTTGCTTGCTTACTTTTATTGCCTTCATGTCGAACACACAAGAACAGAAACTAAAAGCAAAAATATAAGATACTATGGATCCACTTAAAGTTTACTACTTGGATCATCTTCGATCCATTTGTACTCGTGCTGAAACCCCAACTAGTTTAGTTGAGGGAAAATCTTTAAAGGAGCATGCTCATTTTGTGCGTCACCGTTTGTCTGAAAAAGGGAGACTCTTATGGCGTCAAATAAATTGTTTGCTATGTTATGCTTGGAATCTATGTGAAATTTATGACTTTACTTGTTGCTCTAAGAACCCTAAAAAACACCTTCCCTACCTATGTGAGTTTAATGATAATGAAATCTTGTCTTCTTATGCCAAGGGTGTTTATAATTACTATGATATTGAACAAATTGAAGAATTTGTTGCTTTTAAGGGTGCTTATGAAGTTGCTTCTTTTATTAAAAGTATGATGTTACTCTCTACAAATCTGAAAATTTTGACATACTTAAATATTGCTATGAAAACTATGCTCCTAATGCCTATGTTAAAGAATTTATTGAGAGAATGTCTACTACTTTGGAAGAGAATAATGATATGCATGAATCTATTGATAATTGTGACTCCGTTGATTCAATTGAAATATCCCCTCTTGATGAGTGTGATGCTTGCTATTCTTATGGCCATGATGCCAATATTAATGATGCTTATAGAGATGAACTTGCTATAGTTCCTTATGTTAAAAATGAAATTATTGCTATAGCACCCATACTTGATAGCTCCTTGAATGAAAAGCATGATTGCAATGATGTTATAATAAATTCTATTAATGTCAATTGTGCTAATGATATGCAAAACTACAAGATTGGGGATGAAAATTTTGTTATGTGCACTACTTATTGCAATGATCATGATTGGGGTGATAATGCTTCTTATGATCTTGAAAATTTATTTAAGCCTCATGATGAATATGCTATTGATCATAATGTTTGCAATAATATTGAAAGTGGGTTTGGAAGAGTGTCAACTCTAGGTAAAAATAATTCCACATATTTGGAGAGTGTTCAATTTTATGAAATTTTTGATAAAAGTGGGTTTGGAGATGTCATGACTTTAGTTGATGTTAATCCCACTATTTTGGAAGACTATAAGAATTTTATGCATGAGGATCATGGAGAGAAAATTTTATATGATAGCTATATTGTTGAATTTGATTATGATCCTACATGTAATTATTATGAGAGAGGAAAATATGGTTGTCATGTTACTAAATTACCTCTCGTTGTGTTGAGATTGTCAATGTTTTATTCTTCTTCCTTGCATATGCTAGATATTTCTTGTCTTGATAATTTGTTTGCTTATAAAATGCCTATGCATAGGAAGTATGTTAGACTTAAATGTGTTTTTCATATACTTCATGATGCTCTCTTTGTGTTTCTATTATTATCTCTCATGAGAGCATCATTGAAATCTCATGCCTATCTTAATGGCTATAAAGAAAGAGCTTGCTGGGAGACAACCCAATGAATAAAATAAATTCTTGTGTTTTTTCACATTTATGCTACTGTTATGATTGATTTTTTCTGTTTTAATTAGTGTTTGAGCCAAGTAAAGCCTTTGGGATGATTTGGAAGATAGTATAATTGATGTTGTTTGGAAAATAGAAAGTTTTGCGTCCAGTGCTGGAATTTTGGTTCTGTACTGCAGTGTCAGAAAAATCTGAAATTTTTACAAAGTATTGGTATATGAATTTCCCACGTTGTCCTAATTTTTTAGAAGTTTTTCAGTTACAGAAGTATATCTTTTAAATAGATCTCTACAGACTGTTCTGTTTTTGACAGATTCTGTTTTTGATGCACTGCTTGCTTGTTTTGATGAAACTATGGATTGTATCGGGGGGTATAAGCCATGGAGAAGTTAGAATACAGTAGGTATAATGCAAAAATAAAATATGAATGGGTTTGCAACAGTACTTAAAGTAGTGATTTGTTTTGTTATACTAACGGATCTCACGAAGGTTTTGTTGAGTTTTGTGTGATTGAAGTTTTCAAGTTTTGGGTGAGATCACGATGGATGAAGGAATAAGGAGTGGCAAGAGCCTAAGCTTGGGGATGCCCGAGGCACCCCAAGGTAATATTCAAGGAAGACTAAAGCGTCTAAGCTTGGGGATGCCCCGGAAGGCATCCCCTCTTTCTTCTACCAACCATCGGTAATTTTACTTGGAGCTATATTTTTATTCGTCACATGATATGTGTTTTGCTTGGAGCGTCGTGTATTATATGAGTCTTTACTTTATTTGCTTTTTAGTTTGTCACAATCATCTTTGCTGGACACACCAATTTGAGAGAGCCACACGTTCATCATAATTTATTAGAATACTCTATGTGCTTCACTTAAATTTTTTGAGCTAGGCAGTTGCTCTAGTGCTTCACTTAAAAAAAATTAGCATGACGGTGGCTATATTTTGAAGAAATATTTAATGCTTCACTTACATTATTTTGAGAGTTGATAAAAATAAAATTTTGAAGAAATATTTGCACTCTCATGCTTCACTTATATCTTTTTGAGAGTTGACAATAGTAATGGTAATTTGCACAAGATATGAATTTGGTCCCAAAGTGATGAATATTCAAGAGGGGTATAATAAAAACTTTCATATAGATCATTGGATATGATATGTGTGATTCCTTGCAATAGTTTTGCGACATGGAAATGATGATATGTGAGTCATGTTAGTGAGTAATTGTGATTTAGTAAGAATATTAGTGTTAAGGTTTGTGATTCCCTATGCATGCACAATAAGTCAATAGTTATGCAACGAAATTATATCCTACTTATGGTGCATTATTCGGTGTTAGTTATGTTCAATGCATGTTTATGACCATTTTCGCTTTTTGGTTGGTTGCTTCTCAATCTATTTGCTAGCCTTCATTTGTACCAGGCGGAAATACTGCTTGTGCATCCAAACTCCTTAAACCCAAGTTGTGCCAAATGAGTACACCATATCTACCTATATGCGGTATTTCCATGCCATTCCAAGTAAATTTGCGTGTGCCAACTCTAATTTGCAAAATAATTTTCCGTTTTGTGTGCCCGTACCGCTCATGAAGCAGCAGGGGGTGGCCAATATTTTCCATGCTAGGTGTGTTATTCTCACGATGAGTGTTTATTCACTTGTCATTGCACGAGAGAGTGGCTGGTAATAGGGATGCCCAGTCCCACAATGAAATCAAAATTAATAACAACAAAATTCCTTGGAGAGTGTTGGCATGGAGGGCACCCGTGGATACGCTAGCCATGGATTGTGAAAGAATGGTGGAAAAGAAATAAACTTTACTTTCTGTTTGGGAACCACCTATGGTGTGTCTAGCATGGAAGATATTGGGAATTCTCGATCGTTTTCGTTGACAGGAAAAGCATGCCTCTCAAAATATTTTCATCTCTCTAATTTAATCTTTGAGCTCTGCCACATTTGCAAATCTCTGCTTCCCTCTGCGAAGGGCCTATCTATTTACTTTTATGCAATTTTATTTTTATTTTGAGTCTCCATCTTCTCTTATAAAGCACCAACTAGAGAGCACTATTGTCATACTTATGCATTGTGTGTAGCTAATATTGAGTGTGTTTCATGAATGGATCAATGATTGAGCATAATGGGCTAGGGATAACTTTCTTTAGCGTTCATATTTTGAAAGACATGGTTGCTTGTTAGCATGCTTGAGTATTTATATCTTCATGTCAAATTATAGACTATTGCTTTGAATCATTCAAGTCCAAATGTCCATGCTACAAAAGAAAAGAATATATGATGAATATGATAGGTAGCATTCCACATCAAAAATTCTATTTTTATCATTTACCTACTCGAGGACGAGCAGGAATTAAGCTTGGGGATGCTGATACGTCTCCAATGTATCTATAATTTTTTATCATTCCATGCTATTATATTATCAATCTTGGATGTTTTATATACATTTACAACAATTATATATCATTTTTTGGGACTAACCTATTAACTTAGTGCCCAGTGCCAGTTGCTGTTTTTTTGCCTGTTTTTGGTTTTTCAGAATATCAGTACCAAACGAAGTCCAAATGCCACGAAACTTTTTGGAGATTTTTTTCTGGACATAACAAGTACTGGAAGCTTCGGGAGAGGGCAAGAAGATGGAGCAGTGGCCCACGAGGCACCAGGGCGCGCCCCGGGGGGTGGCGCGCCCTGGTGGCTTGTGGGGCCCACACAGCTCCGTTTGACCTAAATCCACCACTATAAATTCTATAAAATCGGGAAACCAACAGAGGAGTCCACGAAATACTTTTTCCACCACCGCAAGCTTCTGTTCTCGAGAGATCCCATCTGGAGGCCTTTTCCGGTACTCCGTCGGAGGGGGAATCGATCACGGAGGGGCTCTACATCATCCTTGCTGCACTTCCGATGATGCGTGAGTAGTTTACCACAGACCTTCGGGTCCATAGTTAGTAGCTAGATGGCTTCTTCTCTCTTTTTGATCTTCAATACAATGTTCTCCTCGATGTTCTTGGAGTTCTATCCGATGTAATCACTTTTTGCGGTGTGTTTGTTGGGATCCGATGAATTGTGAGTTTATGATTAGATTATCCATGAATATTATTTGAGTCTTCTCTGAACTCTTTTATGCATGATTATTATAGCTTCGTATTTCTTCTCCGATCTATTGATTTGGTTTGGCCAACAAGATTGATTTATCTTGCCATGGGAAGAGGTACTTTGTAATGGGTTCGATCTTGCGGTGCTCAATCCTAGTGACGGAAAGGGACATGACACGTATGTATCATTGCTATTAAGGGTAAAAAGATGGGGTTTATTCATGCGTGAGTTTACTTTGTCTACATCATGTCATCTTGCTTAAGGCGTTACTCCGTTCTTTATGGACTTAATACACTAGATGCATGCTGGATAGCGGTCGATGTGTGGAGTAATAGTAGTAGATGCAGGCAGGAGTCGGTCTACTTGTCTCGGACGTGATGCCTATATACATGATCATTGCCTTGGATATCGTCATGATTATTTGCTTTTCTATCAATTGCCCAACAGTAATTTGTTTACCCACCGTATGCTATTTTCTTGAGAGAAGCCTCTAGTGAAAACTATGGCCCCCAGGTCTATCTAAATCATATATTAAAAACCCTAAAAATACCTTACTGCACTTTTTCTTTATTTATTTTATTTTATATTTTAGTATCAATCTATCTATCTATCACATACAATTTAATCTTGCAATTTACCTCCGAGGGATTGACAACCCCTTGTTTGCGTTGGGTGCAAGTATTTGTTGTTTTCTGTGCAGGTGCTGCTAACGAGGTGTTGCATAATTCTCCTACTGTTTTGATAACCTTGGTTTCATAACTGAGGGAAATACTTATCTCTACTGTACTGCATCTCCCTTCCTCTTCAGGGAATTACCAACGCAGCTCACAAGTAGCAGTGTCCGACTAAAACTTTTGCTCCATAAGTATGCCGTGAGTGTCAGCAATCATAGAAGACTAAATGATATTTGAGTATGTGAACTTTCTAAGCAAAGCTCTTACATAGACTCTTTCTGATAATATGATGAATTGCAATTGCCTCAGTGACCGAGATCATAGTTTGTTAGTTTTCAATTTGGTTTATGGTTCATACTTTAACTTGTGGATGAATTGTCACTTTTTCATGAGAAGTTTTATGATGATATATTGCTATTATAATAAAGATCATGATGCTCCATGTCCGTATTTTATTTTTACCGATGTCTCTCTCTCTAAACATGTGATTTTTGATTTTGACTTTTCGCTTGAGGGCAAGTGTGACGCCCCCGGCTTAATCATGCACTAACCATACACGCCAATGCACACGATCAAGCCTAAGGACTCACTTGAAGATATCACAACACAACTCTAATCATAAAATAAAGTCATACAAGCTTTATATTACAAGCCAGGGGCCTCGAAGGGCTAGAATACATAAGCTTGTTGTCATACAAGCATCAGCCGAAGCATCAGGTATCTGAGTACAGACACAAAGGTTAAACAGATAGGCCTTTACAAGGCGGGGCAAAATAAAACACTAGATCGAAAGGCGTAGGCCTCCTGCCTGGGTGCCTCCTAATCTACTCCTGGTCGTCGGAGGGCTCCTCGTAGTAGTAGTCAGCAGAGGGATAGTAGTAGTATCCTCCAGGGGTGTAGTAGTAGTGGTCGTCGACAGCAGGGGCAGCTGGCTCCAGGGCTCCGTCATCTGGTCTCATCAATCGGGTATGGGAAAAGGGAAGCAAAGCAACCGTGAGTACTCATGCAAAGTACTCAGCAAGACTTACATCAGATCTATTCTATGTATGCAACATTATCAAAGAATGGCTGTATATGTGGACTTGTTTGCAGAAATGCCAGAATAAGGGGGAAGACCTAGCCTATCGAAGACTAGCATCTTCAGCGGTCTTGCAGCATTAGAAGAGTGCAGATTAGTACATAAATATAATAGTAGTAACAAGCAACCTCGCCCAGAGATCCTTTCTTGACTCCCCGCGAGAAAGCGATCCCGGAGCCAATATATACAGCCCAGTTCTAGTTGTAGTAGATCAGGATATTTTCCGAGCGTCCTGTTACCATGGACACGGCTATTCGAATAGATATACTTCCCTACAGGGGTGCACCAACTTACCCAACACGCTCGATAACTCCGGCCGGACACACTTGCTCAGTCGATGCCCGGCCTCGGTCTATCAACACGTCGTAGCCCTACCTAGGCTCAACAGAGAGGCCAGCACGCCGGTCTACATCCTAAGCACTCAGGGGTCTTGGGCCCATCGCCCTTTGCACTCCTGCGCGTTGCGTACGCGGCCGGTGAGCAGTCCTAGCCCCCTTAATACAAGCGCATGCTTTACCAGACCAACCCGGCGCACGCCGCTCAACTGCTGACGTCTGAAGAGCTTCGACTGATACATACGACGCCGAGTACCCATATTATTCCCATGTGCTGGTTAGCGTGAAAAAGGCCAGAGGCCTACTCAGATTACATATCCTAACCCTTAGTGCATTAGGAGCGCGCGGTGACAAGCAGAGACTCACGATCATGTGACCCCGTTGCCCCGACTCATGGACTTACGGCAAGGGCTAAGAATGCCCGGCCGTGCCACGTATTCATCTCGTGGGTACCCTCATGGTCAACCCGACTCCATATCTCTCACGGGTACCCCTCGGGGTCGACCCGACTTTAACCCAGGTATCTACAGTAATGTAGCAGTAGTAAAGTACAGTAATAAAGTAACAGTAACCGTGTGTCTATCACATCAAGAAGGAATCCGAGGAATCACCCTCGTGGGATTCCAACTCGATGTTCCCGTCAAGGTGAACCCGGAGGAATCACCCTCGATGGTATTCACGCTAGCGGGGTTGCACGACAGTAGCTTTGACGGAGATGGGGAAGAGGAATCACCCTCGGTAACCCACAACCGACTAGCTGTACTACAGAGGCATCATCGAAGTGAGATAAGAGGTATCACCCTCGGCACTCGGTGCCAGCTCTGCAGAGTCGAGCAACTTAGGGGGAAGTGTGTGGTGAGGTGCTGGTCTCAGCCCGATCGACCACAGCGATCGGGGCACAGGTACTACAGCGGGGCAACTACAGCAAGGAAGAGGGGCCACAGATGGTTCTCTACCATCCAACCTATACTAAGCATTTAGGATATCAGGCAGGTATCAAATAATAGTTACAAGAACAGGCTATGCATCAGAAATAGGATAAGCAGTAGCAGCAGCAATTTCTAATGCAAGCAGGAGGGAGAGAGAATAGGAGATATCGGCATGCGTCAAGGGGGGTTGCTTGCCTGGAAGCTCTGCGGCAAAGGAGGGATCGTCAGTGGTGTCATCGGTCTCCTGAGCTGCATCGGTCTCGGGGGCTATCGGAATAGAAGAGGGGGAAGAAACAATAAATAAAAGCAACAGATGCAACACAAAGCATGACAGGCTAAGATGCAGTGCAGGGTAGCCTAAAAGCATCTCTAAACCATTTTAGCTATTTTAGGATTTAAGTTGGAATTATTAACCGGTATGTATGCACTATTCATCTACCGGAAACAGATGAAAAGTTGCAGGTTCACCTACGTAGAGGGTCCCGGCAAGAAAACAGACGGCACGATCGGGTTCGTGGGATTTTTCTGAGCAACTTTCATGTAGAAAGTTTTTCGATCCGAGCTACGGTTGAATTTCTACGAATTTTCAAAGATTTAAACTATTTTCTGAAATTTCTGGAATTTTTGTATTTTGTTTAATCCGAATTGGCCAAGTCAATTTGACTAGTCAAAAAGGGCAAGTGTGGCCCACATGTCATTGTCACATGTGTTAATAAAAATCTAACTAATTTAATAAGGGGGGTTCCCACATGCCATAGACTACTAGCTAACCTAACACTAATTACTCCTAACTAAAAAGTAATTAGCCTAATTAATTTGGGGCTAGTCCATGTACAGGGATCCAGCCGGCCTCAAGCACGGCTGGCTCACACGCACGCACAGGCGTGCTGCCATGGCCGTGGTTGTGGCGAGCGGGCGACCATGGGCAGCGGCAGTGGCGCGGCGCGGGCAGCAGCAGCACAGCAAGCAGGCAGCAGCAACGATGCAGAAGCAGCTAGCGCGGCAGCACGTAGGCAGTAGCAGCAGCAGCAAGAGCAGCACGCAGAGCAGTGGCAGCCGAAGGCAGCAAGCAGCAGGCGAGCAGCAGTGCGCACGGCAGTAGCACGCAGCAAAGCAGCGGCACAACAGCGTAGCAAGCAGCTAGAGTAGCAGCAACGCCGCAGTAGCAGGAGCATGCGAGCATGCGCGCGCGGACGAGTCCCGGCCAAGGCGGACGAAGCTCATGGGGCGGCCACTATGGGCACGGATCGAGCCGGGGAAAAGGGGCAAACGGAGGAGGGGCTCACCGCGGTGCCGGAGGTGAACTCGAAGTGGCCGGGGACGGACCGGAGATGAGGCAATCGACGACGGTGGCCGGCGATGTACGTGGTGAAGATGAGCTCGATGGCGAGCGTACGGGGCGGCTCCGCTCGATATGGTGCTCGGGATGGACGAAGTCGAGGGTGGCGGTCCTCCTGGACAACCTTTTAGGCGACGGGGAGGTCGGTGGCCGCAACAATGTCGATGGCACGTCGACGAGTGCGCTCGGGCGAGTGAGACAGAGAGGGAGAGGGGTGAGCAAGGGGAAGGGGCATGCTAGGGTTTGCCCAGGGGAGAGAGGAGGCTGGTCAGGACCTTATCCCCTCCGCGGCTCGCCGGATGTGCGACACGTGCGGCATCGGCGGTGCGGGCGCACGTGCGGATGACACGCACGCGAGGTAGCAGATGACTGGCTCGGTTGGGCTGGGCCAGGGAGTAATGTAGCTAGCTGGCCTAGTGCACAGGGCAATCTTTCCATTTCTTTTTTTCTGCAACGGTTTTAGCTACTGATTTGCAATTAATTAGTGCATCAAATGATTTTAATTCAACTTGAAACTTAGCACACAAATGCTATGCAATACTCTGGAGTGGCTCACAAAGTTTTAGGGCATTCTGAAATGTGTAAATATTTTTAGAAATTGAAATAGTCAAATCATTTACTGTTGGACCACATTAATTGCAGCTAGGGTCAATTTAAAATTTAATTGGAGGTTGGTTTCACTTGGACAATTGCTAGGGGATTATATGCATTGATGTGAACAATTTTGATCCACTTTTTGAAGAGATAATTTTTTTGACTTTGAATTTTGAATTTAAATTTGTGAGTTGGATTGTTTCTTATTTTCCATTTTATTATGACAAATATGATGACATGACACATTAGCTAGGTTAATAGAGTGATTAGGATTTGGGGATGTTACAGCAAGCGAGGTCTAAGCTTGGGGGAGTTGATACGTCCAATTTGCATCATGATTTTCTACTGTTATTTATTATGTTTGTAATCATTATTTCACTTTATGGTACAATTCTTATGCCTTTTCTCTCTTAATTTGCAAGATTTACGTGAAGAGGGAGAATGCCGGTAGCTGGAATTCTGGACCTGAAAGAGCCATATCAGAGATACCTATTCTACAGAGATCCAATTGACCTGAAATTTCACGGAGATTTTTTATTGAATATATAAAGAATACTGGAGAAAAGAGATTACAGAGGGGACCCACCAGCTGCCCACAAGGCAGTAGGGCGCGCCCACTAGTGCCTTGTGGGGCCCACAGCTGGCGTCTGGCCCCCTCCTTCTGTTATATGAAGCCATTTGCCCTAGAAAAAAAAATAAAGAGAGGGCTTTTGGGACGAAGCACCGCCGTCTCGAGGCGGAACCTGGGCAGGAGCTATTTTGCTCTCCGGTGGAGTGATTCCGTCGGGGATACTTCCCTCCGGGAGGGGGAAATCGGAGCCATCGACATCACCAACGATCCTCTCATCGTGGGAGGACCAATCTTCATCAACATCTTCACTAGCACCATCTCATCTCAAACCCTAGTTCATCTCTTGTATTCAATCTTTGTCTCAAAACCTCAGATTGGTACCTGTGGGTTGCTAGTAGTGTTGATTACATCTTGTAGTTGATGCTAGTTGCTTTATTTGGTGGAAGATTATATGTTCAGATCCTTAATGCTATTCAATACCCCTCTGATCTTGAACATGAACATGATTTGTGAGTAGTTACTTTTGTTCTTGAGGACATGGGAGAAGTCTTGTCATAAGTAATCATGTGAATTGGGTATTCGTTATATATTTTGATGATATGTATGTTGTTGCTTCCTTTAGTGGTGTCGTGTGAACGTCGACTACATGACACTTCACCATCTTTGGGACTAAGGGAAGGCATTGTGGAGTAGTAATTAGATGATGGGTTGCTAGAGTGACAGAAGCTTAAACCCTAGTTTATGCGCTATTCCGTAAGGGGCTGATTTGGATCCATATGTTTCATGCTATGCTTAGAGTTATCTTAATTCTTCTTTCGTAGTTGCGGATGCTTGCGAGAGGGGGTAATCATAAGTGGGAGGCTTGTTCAAGTAAGAACAACAGCCAAGCACCGGTCCACCCACATATCAAATTATCAAAGTAGCGAACGCGAATCAAACAAACATGATGAAAGTGACTAGATGAAATTCCCATGTGTCCTCGAGAACGCTTTGCTTATTATACGAGTTCGTTCCGGCTTGTCCTTTGCTACAAAAAGGATTGGGCCACCTTGCTGCACTTTATTATATTTGTTACTTGTTACTTGTTATGAATTATCTTGCTATCAAAACTATCTGTTACCGCTACTTTCAGTACTTGCAGAGAATACCTTGCTAAAAACTGCTTGTCATTTCCTTCTGCTCCTCGTTGGGTTCGACACTCTTACTTATCGAAAGGACTACGATTGATCCCCTATACTTGTGGGTCATCAGTCTTCACCAATGCGAACATAGTCATCGATTGCATTGGCCGAACACCCATATGCCAAGACTCGAACAGCCGCAATGCATTTCATCAGAGGGCTTGCACTTATCTCTCCACATGCATTTCTCCAAAGCTTGAACCAATCATCGTATTTCTCAACGGCTTTTGTAATGGTGAGAAAAAGACTTGTGTGCATCCGAAAGCGCCGGCGAAAGTACTTCTCCGGATAGGTTGGCTTTGTGGCAAAGTAGTCTCTCATGATCTTCGCATGACCCTTCGTTCTATCACGGTTGATGTGTATGCGGCCAAACTGTGATCCTCTCCTCGGGTGCCAAACATCAACATTGAAAACCATGCATAAAACAGTGTCAAAGTCATCATCGTCTTCTTCCTCTTCGGATGATGATGAGTCCACCAAAGCCATCTCCCTCAACCTCTTCATCTACAATTCAAACGGCTTGGTTCAATCCAAACGGCTCGGTTCACAAAGAAACGATCAAAAAACTCACCTAGCCAATTCGTCGAACACTTGCGGTGCGATGGTGGTGCACCGGCCGGCCGGTGTTGTTCTGACCAAACAGGCCGGCGGTGATGAGAGGAAACGACCTACAGCGGTGTGCAATCAATGTGAGATGTGGCGGTCGGCAGAAAAAGAAGAAGAAAAGAAGCAATCCGACGAATCAACTGTTGGGGAACGTTGCATGGAAAACAAAAAAAATTCTACGCACACGCAAGATCTATCCATGGAGATGCATAGCTACGAGAGGGGGAGTGTGTCTACGTACCCTCGTAGACCGTAACCGGAAGCATTAGAACAACGCCGTTGATGTCGTCGAACAACTTCACGATCCAACCGACCGAGCACCGAACGTACGGCACCTCCGCGTTCAGCACACGTTCAGCTCGGTGACGTCCTCGACTTCTTGATCCAGCAAGACGGCAAGGTAGTGGATGAGTTCCGGCAGCACGACGGCGTGGTGACGGTGATGGTGATGCTATCTCCGCAGGGCTTCGCCCAAGCACTACGAAAATATGACAGAGGGACGGAACTGTGGAGGGGGGCGCCGCACACGGCTAAGACAATGTTGTGTGTCCCTTTGGGGCGCCCCCTCTCCTCTATTTATATATGTGTAGGGGCTTGGAGTAGAAGGAATAGTGCCACGTGAACAGTAACCGTGAATAGTACACACGTGGACTTGGACTCCAAAGTCCAATCCTATTCCTACTAGGACTCTCCCTTTTTCCTTCCCTAGCTGCGTGGGCTTTTGAGGACTTGGTGTGCCTGGCCCAATAAGGCCAGGGCGCCTCCCCTTAGCCCATGCCAGCCCTTGGGACGTGGTGGACCCACTTGTGGACTTCCGGACCCCTCCGGAATCCTCCGGAACCTTCTGCAAGCTTCCCGGTATAATACCGAAAAAAACTGCACCTTTTTCCGGAACCCAAAATATGACTTCTCATATATAAATCTTTATCTCTCGACCATTCCGAGACTCCTCGTGATGTCCGGGATCTCATCCGGGACTCTGAACAACATTCAGTTACCAATTCACATAACTCATATAACACTATATCGTCAACGAACGTTAAGCGTGCGGACCCTACGGGTTCGGGAATGATGTACACATGACCGAGATGCCTCTCCGGTCAATAACCAATAGCGGAACCTGGATGCCCATATTGGTTCCTACATATTCCACGAAGATCTTATCGGTCGAACCGCAATGACAACATACGTAATTCCCTTTGTCCGTCGGTATGTTACTTGCCCGAGATTCGAATGTTGGTATCTCCATACCTAGTTCAATCTCGTTATCGGCAAGTCTCTTTACTCGTTCCGTAATACATCATCCCGTAACTAACTCCTTAGTCACTTTGCTTGCAAGCTTCTTATGATGTACATTACCCCCCCCCCCCCCCCCCCCCCCCCCCCCCCCCCCCCCCCCCCCCCCCCCCCCCCCCCCCCCCCCCCCCCCCCCCCCCCCCCCCCCCCCCCCCCCCCCCCCCCCCCCCCCCCCCCCCCCCCCCCCCCCCCCCCCCCCCCCCCCCCCCCCCCCCCCCCCCCCCCCCCCCCCCCCCCCCCCCCCCCCCCCCCCCCCCCCCCCCCCCCCCCCCCCCCCCCCCCCCCCCCCCCCCCCCCCCCCCCCCCCCCCCCCCCCCCCCCCCCCCCCCCCCCCCCCCCCCCCCCCCCCCCCCCCCCCCCCCCCCCCCCCCCCCCCCCCCCCCCCCCCCCCCCCCCCCCCCCCCCCCCCCCCCCCCCCCCCCCCCCCCCCCCCCCCCCCCCCCCCCCCCCCCCCCCCCCCCCCCCCCCCCCCCCCCCCCCCCCCCCCCCCCCCCCCCCCCCCCCCCCCCCCCCCCCCCCCCCCCCCCCCCCCCCCCCCCCCCCCCCCCCCCCCCCCCCCCCCCCCCCCCCCCCCCCCCCCCCCCCCCCCCCCCCCCCCCCCCCCCCCCCCCCCCCCCCCCCCCCCCCCCCCCCCCCCCCCCCCCCCCCCCCCCCCCCCCCCCCCCCCCCCCCCCCCCCCCCCCCCCCCCCCCCCCCCCCCCCCCCCCCCCCCCCCCCCCCCCCCCCCCCCCCCCCCCCCCCCCCCCCCCCCCCCCCCCCCCCCCCCCCCCCCCCCCCCCCCCCCCCCCCCCCCCCCCCCCCCCCCCCCCCCCCCCCCCCCCCCCCCCCCCCCCCCCCCCCCCCCCCCCCCCCCCCCCCCCCCCCCCCCCCCCCCCCCCCCCCCCCCCCCCCCCCCCCCCCCCCCCCCCCCCCCCCCCCCCCCCCCCCCCCCCCCCCCCCCCCCCCCCCCCCCCCCCCCCCCCCCCCCCCCCCCCCCCCCCCCCCCCCCCCCCCCCCCCCCCCCCCCCCCCCCCCCCCCCCCCCCCCCCCCCCCCCCCCCCCCCCCCCCCCCCCCCCCCCCCCCCCCCCCCCCCCCCCCCCCCCCCCCCCCCCCCCCCCCCCCCCCCCCCCCCCCCCCCCCCCCCCCCCCCCCCCCCCCCCCCCCCCCCCCCCCCCCCCCCCCCCCCCCCCCCCCCCCCCCCCCCCCCCCCCCCCCCCCCCCCCCCCCCCCCCCCCCCCCCCCCCCCCCCCCCCCCCCCCCCCCCCCCCCCCCCCCCCCCCCCCCCCCCCCCCCCCCCCCCCCCCCCCCCCCCCCCCCCCCCCCCCCCCCCCCCCCCCCCCCCCCCCCCCCCCCCCCCCCCCCCCCCCCCCCCCCCCCCCCCCCCCCCCCCCCCCCCCCCCCCCCCCCCCCCCCCCCCCCCCCCCCCCCCCCCCCCCCCCCCCCCCCCCCCCCCCCCCCCCCCCCCCCCCCCCCCCCCCCCCCCCCCCCCCCCCCCCCCCCCCCCCCCCCCCCCCCCCCCCCCCCCCCCCCCCCCCCCCCCCCCCCCCCCCCCCCCCCCCCCCCCCCCCCCCCCCCCCCCCCCCCCCCCCCCCCCCCCCCCCCCCCCCCCCCCCCCCCCCCCCCCCCCCCCCCCCCCCCCCCCCCCCCCCCCCCCCCCCCCCCCCCCCCCCCCCCCCCCCCCCCCCCCCCCCCCCCCCCCCCCCCCCCCCCCCCCCCCCCCCCCCCCCCCCCCCCCCCCCCCCCCCCCCCCCCCCCCCCCCCCCCCCCCCCCCCCCCCCCCCCCCCCCCCCCCCCCCCCCCCCCCCCCCCCCCCCCCCCCCCCCCCCCCCCCCCCCCCCCCCCCCCCCCCCCCCCCCCCCCCCCCCCCCCCCCCCCCCCCCCCCCCCCCCCCCCCCCCCCCCCCCCCCCCCCCCCCCCCCCCCCCCCCCCCCCCCCCCCCCCCCCCCCCCCCCCCCCCCCCCCCCCCCCCCCCCCCCCCCCCCCCCCCCCCCCCCCCCCCCCCCCCCCCCCCCCCCCCCCCCCCCCCCCCCCCCCCCCCCCCCCCCCCCCCCCCCCCCCCCCCCCCCCCCCCCCCCCCCCCCCCCCCCCCCCCCCCCCCCCCCCCCCCCCCCCCCCCCCCCCCCCCCCCCCCCCCCCCCCCCCCCCCCCCCCCCCCCCCCCCCCCCCCCCCCCCCCCCCCCCCCCCCCCCCCCCCCCCCCCCCCCCCCCCCCCCCCCCCCCCCCCCCCCCCCCCCCCCCCCCCCCCCCCCCCCCCCCCCCCCCCCCCCCCCCCCCCCCCCCCCCCCCCCCCCCCCCCCCCCCCCCCCCCCCCCCCCCCCCCCCCCCCCCCCCCCCCCCCCCCCCCCCCCCCCCCCCCCCCCCCCCCCCCCCCCCCCCCCCCCCCCCCCCCCCCCCCCCCCCCCCCCCCCCCCCCCCCCCCCCCCCCCCCCCCCCCCCCCCCCCCCCCCCCCCCCCCCCCCCCCCCCCCCCCCCCCCCCCCCCCCCCCCCCCCCCCCCCCCCCCCCCCCCCCCCCCCCCCCCCCCCCCCCCCCCCCCCCCCCCCCCCCCCCCCCCCCCCCCCCCCCCCCCCCCCCCCCCCCCCCCCCCCCCCCCCCCCCCCCCCCCCCCCCCCCCCCCCCCCCCCCCCCCCCCCCCCCCCCCCCCCCCCCCCCCCCCCCCCCCCCCCCCCCCCCCCCCCCCCCCCCCCCCCCCCCCCCCCCCCCCCCCCCCCCCCCCCCCCCCCCCCATGATCTGATCGCGGAGGCGAATATTTGAGTTATGAGTTTGGCCTTCATTTAAGAAAATGTGAAATTGTTTCACAACTCACGCCACCTGGAACACCACAGCGTAATGGTGTGTCCGAACATCGTAACCATACTTTATTGGATATGGTGCGTTCCATGATGTCTCTTACCAATTTGCCACTATCGTTTTGGGGTTATGCATTAGAGACAGCTGCATTCACGTTAAATAGGGCACCGTCTAAATCCGTTGAGACAACACCGTATGAACTGTGGTTTGGCAAGAAACCTAAGCTGTCGTTTCTTAAAGTTTGGGGATGCGATGCTTATGTGAAAAAGCTTCAACCTGATAAGCTCAAACCCAAAGCGGAGAAGTGCGCCTTCATAGGATACCCTAAAGAAACAATTGGGTACACCTTCTACCACAGATCCGAAGGCAAGGTCTTTGTTGCTAAGAATGGGTCCTTTCTAGAGAAGGAGTTTCTCTCGAAAGAAGTGAGTGGGAGGAAAGTAGAACTTGATGAGGTAATTGTACCTTCTCTCGAATTAGAAAGTAGCTCATCAGAGAAAACCATTCCCGTGATGCCTACACCAATAAGAGAGGAAGATAATGATAAAGATCATGAAACTTCAGATCAAGTTACTGCTGAACTTCGTAGGTCGACTAGAGTATGTGCCGCACTAGAGTGGTACGGTAATCCTGTTCTGGAAGTTATGTTGTTAGACAACGGTGAACCTACGAACTATGAAGAAGCTATGATGAGCCCGGATTCCGACAAATGGCTTGAGGCCATGAAATCTGAGATAGGATCCATGTATGAGAACAAAGTGTGGACTTTGGTGGACTTGCCCGATGATCGGCAAGCCATTGAGAATAAATGGATTTTTAAGAGGAAGACAGATGCTGATGGTAATATCACTGTCTACAAAGCTCGACTTGTCGCGAAAGGTTTTCGACAAGTTCAAGGGGTTGACTACGATGCGACTTTCTCACCCGTAGCGATGCTTAAGTCTGTCCGAATCATGTTAGCAATTGCCGCATTTTATGATTATGAAATCTGGCAAATGGATGTCAAAACTGCATTCCTTAATGGTTTTCTCAAAGAAGAGTTGTATATGATGCAACCAGAAGGTTTTGTCGATCCTAAGGGTGCTAACAAAGTGTGCAAGCTCCAACGATCCATCTATGGACTGGTGCAAGCATCTCGGAGTTGGAATATACGCTTTGATGAGGTGATCAAAGCATATGGTTTTGTACAGACTTACGGTGAAGCCTGTATTTACAAGAAAGTGAGTGGGAGCTCTGTAACATTTCTAATATTATATGTGGATGACATATTGTTGATTGGAAATGATATAGAATTTTTGGATGGCATAAAGGGATACTTGAATAAGAATTTTTCAATGAAAGACCTCGGTGAAGCTGCTTATATATTGGGCATCAAGATCTATAGGGATAGATCAAGACGCTTGATAGGACTTTCACAAAGCACATACCTTGACAAAGTTTTGAAGAAGTTCAAAATGGATCAGTCAAAGAAAGGGTTCTTGCCTGTCTTGCAAGGTGTGAAGTTGAGTCAGACTCAATGCCCGACCATGGCAGAAGATATAGAGAAAATGAAAGTCATTCCCTATGCCTCAGCCATAGGTTCTATTATGTATGCCATGTTGTGTACCAGACCTGATGTGTGCCTTGCCATAAGTTTGGCAGGGAGGTACCAGAGTAATCCAGGAGTGGATCATTGGACAGCGGTCAAGAATATCCTGAAGTACCTGAAAAGGACCAAGGACATGTTCCCCCCCCCCCCCCCCCCCCCCCCCCCCCCCCCCCCCCCCCCCCCCCCCCCCCCCCCCCCCCCCCCCCCCCCCCCCCCCCCCCCCCCCCCCCCCCCCCCCCCCCCCCCCCCCCCCCCCCCCCCCCCCCCCCCCCCCCCCCCCCCCCCCCCCCCCCCCCCCCCCCCCCCCCCCCCCCCCCCCCCCCCCCCCCCCCCCCCCCCCCCCCCCCCCCCCCCCCCCCCCCCCCCCCCCCCCCCCCCCCCCCCCCCCCCCCCCCCCCCCCCCCCCCCCCCCCCCCCCCCCCCCCCCCCCCCCCCCCCCCCCCCCCCCCCCCCCCCCCCCCCCCCCCCCCCCCCCCCCCCCCCCCCCCCCCCCCCCCCCCCCCCCCCCCCCCCCCCCCCCCCCCCCCCCCCCCCCCCCCCCCCCCCCCCCCCCCCCCCCCCCCCCCCCCCCCCCCCCCCCCCCCCCCCCCCCCCCCCCCCCCCCCCCCCCCCCCCCCCCCCCCCCCCCCCCCCCCCCCCCCCCCCCCCCCCCCCCCCCCCCCCCCCCCCCCCCCCCCCCCCCCCCCCCCCCCCCCCCCCCCCCCCCCCCCCCCCCCCCCCCCCCCCCCCCCCCCCCCCCCCCCCCCCCCCCCCCCCCCCCCCCCCCCCCCCCCCCCCCCCCCCCCCCCCCCCCCCCCCCCCCCCCCCCCCCCCCCCCCCCCCCCCCCCCCCCCCCCCCCCCCCCCCCCCCCCCCCCCCCCCCCCCCCCCCCCCCCCCCCCCCCCCCCCCCCCCCCCCCCCCCCCCCCCCCCCCCCCCCCCCCCCCCCCCCCCCCCCCCCCCCCCCCCCCCCCCCCCCCCCCCCCCCCCCCCCCCCCCCCCCCCCCCCCCCCCCCCCCCCCCCCCCCCCCCCCCCCCCCCCCCCCCCCCCCCCCCCCCCCCCCCCCCCCCCCCCCCCCCCCCCCCCCCCCCCCCCCCCCCCCCCCCCCCCCCCCCCCCCCCCCCCCCCCCCCCCCCCCCCCCCCCCCCCCCCCCCCCCCCCCCCCCCCCCCCCCCCCCCCCCCCCCCCCCCCCCCCCCCCCCCCCCCCCCCCCCCCCCCCCCCCCCCCCCCCCCCCCCCCCCCCCCCCCCCCCCCCCCCCCCCCCCCCCCCCCCCCCCCCCCCCCCCCCCCCCCCCCCCCCCCCCCCCCCCCCCCCCCCCCCCCCCCCCCCCCCCCCCCCCCCCCCCCCCCCCCCCCCCCCCCCCCCCCCCCCCCCCCCCCCCCCCCCCCCCCCCCCCCCCCCCCCCCCCCCCCCCCCCCCCCCCCCCCCCCCCCCCCCCCCCCCCCCCCCCCCCCCCCCCCCCCCCCCCCCCCCCCCCCCCCCCCCCCCCCCCCCCCCCCCCCCCCCCCCCCCCCCCCCCCCCCCCCCCCCCCCCCCCCCCCCCCCCCCCCCCCCCCCCCCCCCCCCCCCCCCCCCCCCCCCCCCCCCCCCCCCCCCCCCCCCCCCCCCCCCCCCCCCCCCCCCCCCCCCCCCCCCCCCCCCCCCCCCCCCCCCCCCCCCCCCCCCCCCCCCCCCCCCCCCCCCCCCCCCCCCCCCCCCCCCCCCCCCCCCCCCCCCCCCCCCCCCCCCCCCCCCCCCCCCCCCCCCCCCCCCCCCCCCCCCCCCCCCCCCCCCCCCCCCCCCCCCCCCCCCCCCCCCCCCCCCCCCCCCCCCCCCCCCCCCCCCCCCCCCCCCCCCCCCCCCCCCCCCCCCCCCCCCCCCCCCCCCCCCCCCCCCCCCCCCCCCCCCCCCCCCCCCCCCCCCCCCCCCCCCCCCCCCCCCCCCCCCCCCCCCCCCCCCCCCCCCCCCCCCCCCCCCCCCCCCCCCCCCCCCCCGGGGGGGGGGGGGGGGGGGGGGGTTCGGCCAGGGCAGGCGCCTAGGGCAGCCGCCGGACACTTGGGGCGCGCCCTAGGGCTGCCTCCTCTCCCCCCTCCACCTATATATATGTGGGGAGAGAGAGAGAGGGGCAACACACACCACGATTCCAAAGCCGTGTGCGGCGCCCCTCTCCTCTAGTTCGTTCTCGGTCATATTTTCGTAGTGCTCGGCGAAGCCCTGTGGAGATAGTTGCATCACCACCATCACCACACCGTCGTGCTGCCGGAACTCATCCACTACTTTGCCCATCTTGCTGGATCAAGAAGGCGAGGACGTCACCGAGCTGAACGTGTGCTGAACACGGAGGTGCCGTACGTTCGGTACTTGGTCGGTTGGATCGCGAAGGAGTTCGACTACATCAACCGCGTTGTCTAAACGCTTCCGCTAACGGTCTACGAGGGTACGTAGACACACTCTCCCCTCTCGTAGCTATGCATCTCCATGGATAGATCTTGCGTGTGCGTAGATTTTTTTTGTTTTCCATGCAACGTTCCCCAACAGAGGGGGCTGCCCAAACCTCATCCTTGCTCTCATACACATGCCATGACTTGTCTGGCTTCTCTCTCCCTCCCAGTGAAATAGTTTCGTAGAGCCGAAAGGCTGTCTGGGTTCCGACAGGAACTAGTTCTGGACGGCGAAGCCCTGCCGGATAGCTAACACCGTATGTGTGCAACCCCGTAGAGAGGTCGTAGTTTCGATCTTTTGCCCGAGGGGCTATTCGAGTGTCCTCCCAAAGGGCTGTCTGAGTTTCCGTTCGAGTTTTGAAGGTCCTCTCGAAGGGCTGTCCGTGACATCATCCGAGGGACTGTCCGACCGCCTCCCGAAGGGCTGTCCGACGAGGGAGTACATCCTCGCGGTTGGGAGGTTGTAAATCCTAGCTACGGGGATCTACACCGACAATGTCCACCGACTCTTCTTCCGTTGCGCTTTGAGTTGGTACGGATCAGATCAAACCTTGTATGTAGTCTCCATAGTGGTCCTGGGCGTGCTAGCTGTACCGATTTTTTTTGTTTTTTGTCGCGTTCCCCTACAGTGGCATCAAGAGCCGTGTTATGCGTCGATGTGGGTTACGATCTAGAATACTACTAGACTAGCTCGTTAATCAAAGATGGTTAAGGTTTCCTAACCATAGACACCCCCCCCCCCCCCCCCCCCCCCCCCCCCCCCCCCCCCCCCCCCCCCCCCCCCCCCCCCCCCCCCCCCCCCCCCCCCCCCCCCCCCCCCCCCCCCCCCCCCCCCCCCCCCCCCCCCCCCCCCCCCCCCCCCCCCCCCCCCCCCCCCCCCCCCCCCCCCCCCCCCCCCCCCCCCCCCCCCCCCCCCCCCCCCCCCCCCCCCCCCCCCCCCCCCCCCCCCCCCCCCCCCCCCCCCCCCCCCCCCCCCCCCCCCCCCCCCCCCCCCCCCCCCCCCCCCCCCCCCCCCCCCCCCCCCCCCCCCCCCCCCCCCCCCCCCCCCCCCCCCCCCCCCCCCCCCCCCCCCCCCCCCCCCCCCCCCCCCCCCCCCCCCCCCCCCCCCCCCCCCCCCCCCCCCCCCCCCCCCCCCCCCCCCCCCCCCCCCCCCCCCCTCGGTTTATGCAAAATTTTATTTTACGTGGCTTCTAAGGTTTTGACTTAAACCGCAGCTACCAACGTTTCATCATCAAGTATGATTATTCAAGTTGCTAGATTAACTTTCCAGGGTGTATGAAACACGAGATAATAAAATCTCGAGCCCCATACTAAACTTCGTCATACGCATGACCCCCGTGCAGATCATATCTGCATTGCCCTTTCGTCTGTGAATTTCATCTTTCTTTTGACTATGGCGGAACCCAAAGAACTGATAGCACTTCGTTGATCAATCAGGATCGCGGATTGCCAGAACTTTGTCAAATTCCACCATGCTGTCTCGAGATCAGAAATACGCAAATTCTAGGAAAGCAACAAGAACATCGGGTAACATACTTCATCTGCTACCCGCATAAATAATTTTCGGCAATAGATCTCATCTACTCCAAAAATATATTATGCAATACCCATACATCTCCATGTATTCTAGATCGCAACCTGCATCTACGCCCCTCAACATCGGAGCCGTGGACACCCATATTGACCCCTATACCCACACGAATGAATATTCGAGTGAACCTCCAGTTGCCGTGTGCTATTCCTGTTGCTTCACGATCCGTACCGACTCGAAGCGCAGCGGAAGAAGAGTCAGTGTAGATCGTCGGTGCAGATCCCTGTAGCTAGGATTTACAACCTCTGAACCGCAAGGATGTACTCCCTCGTCGGACAGCCCTCCGGGAGGCGGTCGGACAGTCCCTCGGACGATGTCACGGACAGCCCTTCGGGAGGACCCTCGAAACTCGAACGGAAACTCGGACAGCCCTTCGGGAGGACACTCGAATAGCCCCTCGGGCAAAAGATCGAAACTACGACCTCTCTATGGGGTTGCACACCCCCCCCCCCCCCCCCCCCCCCCCCCCCCCCCCCCCCCCCCCCCCCCCCCCCCCCCCCCCCCCCCCCCCCCCCCCCCCCCCCCCCCCCCCCCCCCCCCCCCCCCCCCCCCCCCCCCCCCCCCCCCCCCCCCCCCCCCCCCCCCCCCCCCCCCCCCCCCCCCCCCCCCCCCCCCCCCCCCCCCCCCCCCCCCCCCCCCCCCCCCCCCCCCCCCCCCCCCCCCCCCCCCCCCCCCCCCCCCCCCCCCCCCCCCCCCCCCCCCCCCCCCCCCCCCCCCCCCCCCCCCCCCCCCCCCCCCCCCCCCCCCCCCCCCCCCCCCCCCCCCCCCCCCCCCCCCCCCCCCCCCCCCCCCCCCCCCCCCCCCCCCCCCCCCCCCCCCCCCCCCCCCCCCCCCCCCCCCCCCCCCCCCCCCCCCCCCCCCCCCCCCCCCCCCCCCCCCCCCCCCCCCCCCCCCCCCCCCCCCCCCCCCCCCCCCCCCCCCCCCCCCCCCCCCCCCCCCCCCCCCCCCCCCCCCCCCCCCCCCCCCCCCCCCCCCCCCCCCCCCCCCCCCCCCCCCCCCCCCCCCCCCCCCCCCCCCCCCCCCCCCCCCCCCCCCCCCCCCCCCCCCCCCCCCCCCCCCCCCCCCCCCCCCCCCCCCCCCCCCCCCCCCCCCCCCCCCCCCCCCCCCCCCCCCCCCCCCCCCCCCCCCCCCCCCCCCCCCCCCCCCCCCCCCCCCCCCCCCCCCCCCCCCCCCCCCCCCCCCCCCCCCCCCCCCCCCCCCCCCCCCCCCCCCCCCCCCCCCCCCCCCCCCCCCCCCCCCCCCCCCCCCCCCCCCCCCCCCCCCCCCCCCCCCCCCCCCCCCCCCCCCCCCCCCCCCCCCCCCCCCCCCCCCCCCCCCCCCCCCCCCCCCCCCCCCCCCCCCCCCCCCCCCCCCCCCCCCCCCCCCCCCCCCCCCCCCCCCCCCCCCCCCCCCCCCCCCCCCCCCCCCCCCCCCCCCCCCCCCCCCCCCCCCCCCCCCCCCCCCCCCCCCCCCCCCCCCCCCCCCCCCCCCCCCCCCCCCCCCCCCCCCCCCCCCCCCCCCCCCCCCCCCCCCCCCCCCCCCCCCCCCCCCCCCCCCCCCCCCCCCCCCCCCCCCCCCCCCCCCCCCCCCCCCCCCCCCCCCCCCCCCCCCCCCCCCCCCCCCCCCCCCCCCCCCCCCCCCCCCCCCCCCCCCCCCCCCCCCCCCCCCCCCCCCCCCCCCCCCCCCCCCCCCCCCCCCCCCCCCCCCCCCCCCCCCCCCCCCCCCCCCCCCCCCCCCCCCCCCCCCCCCCCCCCCCCCCCCCCCCCCCCCCCCCCCCCCCCCCCCCCCCCCCCCCCCCCCCCCCCCCCCCCCCCCCCCCCCCCCCCCCCCCCCCCCCCCCCCCCCCCCCCCCCCCCCCCCCCCCCCCCCCCCCCCCCCCCCCCCCCCCCCCCCCCCCCCCCCCCCCCCCCCCCCCCCCCCCCCCCCCCCCCCCCCCCCCCCCCCCCCCCCCCCCCCCCCCCCCCCCCCCCCCCCCCCCCCCCCCCCCCCCCCCCCCCCCCCCCCCCCCCCCCCCCCCCCCCCCCCCCCCCCCCCCCCCCCCCCCCCCCCCCCCCCCCCCCCCCCCCCCCCCCCCCCCCCCCCCCCCCCCCCCCCCCCCCCCCCCCCCCCCCCCCCCCCCCCCCCCCCCCCCCCCCCCCCCCCCCCCCCCCCCCCCCCCCCCCCCCCCCCCCCCCCCCCCCCCCCCCCCCCCCCCCCCCCCCCCCCCCCCCCCCCCCCCCCCCCCCCCCCCCCCCCCCCCCCCCCCCCCCCCCCCCCCCCCCCCCCCCCCCCCCCCCCCCCCCCCCCCCCCCCCCCCCCCCCCCCCCCCCCCCCCCCCCCCCCCCCCCCCCCCCCCCCCCCCCCCCCCCCCCCCCCCCCCCCCCCCCCCCCCCCCCCCCCCCCCCCCCCCCCCCCCCCCCCCCCCCCCCCCCCCCCCCCCCCCCCCCCCCCCCCCCCCCCCCCCCCCCCCCCCCCCCCCCCCCCCCCCCCCCCCCCCCCCCCCCCCCCCCCCCCCCCCCCCCCCCCCCCCCCCCCCCCCCCCCCCCCCCCCCCCCCCCCCCCCCCCCCCCCCCCCCCCCCCCCCCCCCCCCCCCCCCCCCCCCCCCCCCCCCCCCCCCCCCCCCCCCCCCCCCCCCCCCCCCCCCCCCCCCCCCCCCCCCCCCCCCCCCCCCCCCCCCCCCCCCCCCCCCCCCCCCCCCCCCCCCCCCCCCCCCCCCCCCCCCCCCCCCCCCCCCCCCCCCCCCCCCCCCCCCCCCCCCCCCCCCCCCCCCCCCCCCCCCCCCCCCCCCCCCCCCCCCCCCCCCCCCCCCCCCCCCCCCCCCCCCCCCCCCCCCCCCCCCCCCCCCCCCCCCCCCCCCCCCCCCCCCCCCCCCCCCCCCCCCCCCCCCCCCCCCCCCCCCCCCCCCCCCCCCCCCCCCCCCCCCCCCCCCCCCCCCCCCCCCCCCCCCCCCCCCCCCCCCCCCCCCCCCCCCCCCCCCCCCCCCCCCCCCCCCCCCCCCCCCCCCCCCCCCCCCCCCCCCCCCCCCCCCCCCCCCCCCCCCCCCCCCCCCCCCCCCCCCCCCCCCCCCCCCCCCCCCCCCCCCCCCCCCCCCCCCCCCCCCCCCCCCCCCCCCCCCCCCCCCCCCCCCCCCCCCCCCCCCCCCCCCCCCCCCCCCCCCCCCCCCCCCCCCCCCCCCCCCCCCCCCCCCCCCCCCCCCCCCCCCCCCCCCCCCCCCCCCCCCCCCCCCCCCCCCCCCCCCCCCCCCCCCCCCCCCCCCCCCCCCCCCCCCCCCCCCCCCCCCCCCCCCCCCCCCCCCCCCCCCCCCCCCCCCCCCCCCCCCCCCCCCCCCCCCCCCCCCCCCCCCCCCCCCCCCCCCCCCCCCCCCCCCCCCCCCCCCCCCCCCCCCCCCCCCCCCCCCCCCCCCCCCCCCCCCCCCCCCCCCCCCCCCTCTCTACGGGGTTGCACACATACGGTGTCATCTATCCGGCAGGGCTTCGACGTCCAGAACTAGTTCCCACCGGAACCCAGACAGCCTTTCGGCTCTACGAAACTATTTCGTGGGAGGGAGAGAGAAGCCAGATCATTGCAATGGCACTTGTATGTGAGAAGGGATGAAGAAGTGGGCAGCCCACTCTCCTCCTTATATAGGAAAACCAAGGGGTAGGATGGGTATTCAAAATACCAAAAATACCCATGAAGGAAACCACTTTCCAAGGGTAAAAGGGGAAAGCCAAAGGACATGTGGAGCACCATGGGGCACTCCCCTCCTTGGGCTGCCACCTCCTATAGGGCCCCCCCAAGGGGGCTCTCATCCATCCACATCATCCCAAAATATCTTAGGATCCCAAAAATATCCCAAAAAGCACTTTCACTATTCATGATGACATTTTTCAGCGTCCGTTCGAACTGAAAATATTCATGTGGGCTTAGAACATTTCCAGTACACACCATAATTATTTTCAACGTGTTCTGGAACAATTCCAGTTTAGTGATTTTCATCTGCGAAAAGCATCTGAAGCGGTTCCGGCAGCTCCAGAACATTTCCGGTTTTCATCCCAGAAAATTCCAGAAAGTTTCCAGAATGATTTTGGCACCCTCCAAGAATTATCAGGCATGTGCCGAAACCATTTTGACTTAATGGCATACCCCAAAACAGCTTTTTCGGTTTCACCGAAACTCATCCGGTGACCTCTCTTTTCAGAACTTTTCTGATGTTTCCGAAAAACTTTTTCTGAAAACTCTCTCTCAGACTCCCTGTCTAGTATTCAGCCCCCCCCCCCCCCCCCCCCCCCCCCCCCCCCCCCCCCCCCCCCCCCCCCCCCCCCCCCCCCCCCCCCCCCCCCCCCCCCCCCCCCCCCCCCCCCCCCCCCCCCCCCCCCCCCCCCCCCCCCCCCCCCCCCCCCCCCCCCCCCCCCCCCCCCCCCCCCCCCCCCCCCCCCCCCCCCCCCCCCCCCCCCCCCGAGGTGAGACATGTTGGCATCCCTATGGATCAACTCCTTGTCCACTATGCCAGTTACCTCGTTACCGGTATTGTTCTCTTTTCTCGTTCCGTGTTCCGGCATCCCCGTGATCAA
>JAAAWM010010538.1:0-43925 GCA_036873465.1 Thinopyrum obtusiflorum
TTTGGTGCCAGCGTTGAGCATGAACATTATATCTGCATCTTGTTTAATGCGAGACGGTTATTCATTTAAATCAGAGAATAATGGTTGTTCTATTTATATGAGTAATATCTTTTATGGCCATGCACCCTTGAAGAGTGGTCTATTCTTGTTGAATCTCGATTGTAGTGATGCACATATTCATAATATTGATGCCAAAAGTTGGAAAGTTGATAATGATAGTGCAACATATTTGTGGCACTGCCGTTTAGGTCATGTTGGTGTAAAGCGCATGAAGAAACTCCATGTAGATGGGATTTTGGAATCACTTGATTATGAATCATTTGATACTTGTGAACCATGCCTCATGGGCAAGATGACTAAAACTCCATTCTCCGGAACAATGGAGCGAGCTAATGACTTATTGAAAATAATACATACCGATGTATGCGGTCCGGTGAGTGTTGAAGCACGCGGCGGGTATCATTATTTTCTGACCTTCACAGATGATTTGAGTAGGTATGGGTATATCTACTTAATGAAACACAAATCCAAAACATTTGAAAAGTTCAAAGAATTTCAGAGTGAAGTGGAGAATCATTGTAACAAGAAATAAAGTTTCTACTATCTGATCGCGGAGGCGAATATTTGAGTTGCGAGTTCGGCCTTCATTTAAAACAATGTGGAATAGTTTCACAACTCACGCCACCTGGAACACCACAGCGTAATGGTGTGTCCGAACATCGTAACCGTACTTTATTGGATATGGTGCGTTCTATGATGTCTCTTACCGATTTACCACTATCATTTTGGGGTTATGCACTAGAGATAGCTGCATTCACGTTAAATAGGGCACCGTCTAAATCCGTTGAGACGACACCATATAAACTATGGTTTGGCAAGAAACCTAAGCTGTCGTTTCTTAAAAGTTTGGGGATGCGACGCTTATGTCAAAAGGCTTCAGCTTGATAAGCTCGAACCTAAATCGGAGAAGTGTGTCTTCATAGGATACCATAAGGAAACAATTGGGTACTGTAGGGTCGAAAGTATGTCTAGAGGGGGGTGATTAGACTACTTGACCAAATAAAAATCTAGCCTTTTCCCAATTTTAAGTCTTGGCAGATTTTAGCAACTTAGCACTAGTCAAGCAAACAACCTACACATGCAAATCTAAGAGTATAGCAGCAGAATGTAAAACATTGCACATAAAGGTAAAGGGAGGAGTTTGGAGGGAGCAAACGCAATGTAGACACGAAGATTTTTGGCGTGGTTCCGATAGGTGGTGCTATCGTACATCCACGTTGATGGAGATTTCAACCCACGAAGGGTAACGGTTGCGCGAATCCACGGAGGAATCCACCCACGAAGGGTCCATGAAGAAGCAACCTTGTCTATCCCACCATGGCCATCGCCCATGAAGGACTTGCCTCACTAGGGTAGATCTTCATGAAGTAGGCGATCTCCTTGCCCGTACAAACTCCTTGGTTCAACTCCACAATCTTGACGGAGGCTCCCAAGTGACACCTAACCAATCTAGGAGACATCACTCTCCAAAAGGTAATAGATGGTGTGTTGATGATCAACTCCTTGCTCTTGTGCTTCAAATGATAGTCTCCCCAACACTCAACTCTCTCTCACAGATTTGGATTTGGTGGAAAGATGATTTGAGTGGAAAGCAAGTTGGAGAAGGCTAGAGATCAAGATTCATGTGGTTGGAATGGAATATCTTGACCTCAACACATGAGTAGGTGGTTCTCTCTCAAAAAATGTATGCTGGAAGTGTAGGCATGTTCTGATGGCTCTCTCCACGAATGAAGAGTGCGTGGAGGGGTATATATAGCCTCCACACAAAATCTAACCGTTACACACAAATCACCAAACTCGGTGGGACCGAATAATGAAACTCGGTCAGACCGATTTAGTTCAAAATGTGAACGTTAGGATATTCGGTGGGACCAACATGTCAACTCGGTGGGACCGATTTCATTAGGGTTAGGGCATAACGTAATCTTGGTGAGACCGATTACACAAACTCGGTGGGACCGATTTTGGTAATAAGCTAACCAGAGAGTTGGTCAGGCAAACTCGGTGGGAGCGATTTGCTCATCTCGGTGAGACCAAAATGTTACGAAGGGGAAACAGAGAGTTTGCATTGCGAACTCGGTGGGACCGATCGCTCATCTCGGTTGGACCGAAACGTTACGAAGGGAAACAGAGAGTTTGCAATCCCATCTCGGTGAGACCGAGATCCCTATCGGTGAGACCGAAGTGACTAAGGTTTGTGGCAGTGGCTAAGGATGGCAATGGGTCGGGTTTAGATCGGGTTGAACAATATCAAATCCATATCCATATCCATGAAGACAGTCTTTACCCGTCCATGAAAAAATCCATGGGTAAAAAATTGTGTCCATGTCCAAACCCGATGGATATCCATGCCCATTGGATATCCATTGGGTCCTTTCAAGACATATAAATAAGACATAACACAATGTTAACATAAGCTCTTCCATTCTTCATCTCGTGACAGGCTAGACTTCACTTATGGTAAACATCAACTTATGGTAAATCAACGTCCACTAACAACCTAATATCATTTAGTACTTTTCTAAAAGATGAGAATGACGAGTCATTTAATGAGGTGATAAAAATAACGGAAGGGGCACTGGTGTATGTTACGGTGGGGATTGAATGACACTAATAAAAGTTACAGTGGGGATTGTGCAATTTCTTTTGCATGTTTTAGATAACAAAGTGTAAAATTGCAGTGGGACATGTGACTATGGGGTAGGGATATCAGATTTTTTGCCCATTAAGTCATACTATCGGGTCGGGTTTGGGTATACCCATGGGTACAAGATTATATCCATGCCCTACCCATGAGCAATCGGGTTGGGTTTGGGCGCCGCCCATGGGCACAGAAGCATATCCAAACCCTATCCATGCGGGTCGGATATCCATGGGTATCCATGTCCATGGATAAAATTGCCATCCTTAGCAGTGGCTATGTCAAATGAACTCGATGGCGCCGGATAGAATGTTTCGGTGGGGCCGAGTTTGACTTTTGGTTTGGGACATATGTGGATATGAGAAAGTGATTGAGGGTTTTTGGAGTATATCACTAAGCATTTTGAGCAAGCAATCCATTAAGCAACACCTCATCCCCTTTCAATAGTATTGGCTTTTCCTATGGACTCAATGTGATCTTGGATCACTAAAAGTAAAAATGTAGAGTCTTGAGCTTTAGAGCTTGAGCCAATCTTTTGTCCTTAGCATTTTGAGGGGTCCACATTTCTAATCCATGCCATGCCAATCATTGAGCTTTCCTGAAATATTTATCTTGAAATAGCATTAGCTCAATGAGCTATATGTTGTTAGGAATTACCAAAACCACCCAGGGATAGTTGCACTTTCAATCTCCCCCTTTTTGGTAATTGATGACAACATATAGATCAAAGCTTCGACAAATGATCATAAAATTGAATTACATCATCGCTTTGAGAAGTATGTGATAAGCAAGAGCTCCCCCTAAATTTGTGCATTATTTAAAATTTGCTTTTGAATGCAAATGCACAATCGATTAGGATCATGGGTTACTCTTCCATGTCACATACATCTTGGTGGAGCGCTCAAAATGATGGAAATTAAAAGCATGCACTCATCACCAAGCAAAGTGAATGATCATATATGGGATATAAGAGATAATATCATCCAAGCAAGCATTAAAGTAGCATATGATCAAACACATGATCAAACAAGTATCTCACACAGACATAGAGTATCAACTAAGCACACAATAAAGTTCAACCAAAAGCAAGAGAGGCAACAAAGCAAAGCACTCTCTCTCGAAGCCTATGATCTATACATTTCTCCCCCTTTGGCAACAAGTTACCAAAAAGTTTGAAAATGCATAATGCTATGCGTCTCTCATGCTTGGTCTTCGGGAGGTGGTGTAGATAGAACTCCAAGGACGAAGGCATCAGTTGATGTAGTTGGAGCTAGTGGAGTGGCTGCTGGAGGTGGCACTGAAGCTGTTGCTGCTGGTGCTGACGATGTAGCTCTAGAATCTGGTACTGACACTGCAGCAGACCTCTGACCTCTAGGCACTCGCTGAAAAGCATCTGTAGTAGCCTTCCCCTTCTTCTCTACTGCATCCTCCTGGAGCTGCTCAACTGCAGTCTGAATCTCAGTGACTTTTAAATCAAGTTCATAGAACTTGGTCTCTATGATCCTCTCCAAGCTCTCCTGATTCTGAGTCAGGGTGGCCAAGCCCTTCTAAATCCTCAAAGTAGATTGGATCAGATATGCTAGCTAATCTTGTTTGCTCTTCAAGAACACTTGAGATGCTTCCTCAACACTGGGCATCTTTGCAGCTTTCTCTGCCTTAGCTTTAGTTCTCTTCTCTTGTGCTGTGCTGATGTAGGTTCATCCTCATTCATCACAACTGTGTTGTCTTCAAATTTGGGGTACATGGGTAGATGCTCCTTGTCCAATAAGTAAGTGCCTGTGCCCATCTTGGAGTTGATGAGCACCTGAATATGTGAAGCATACCCACATGATCTCTTTTGGTCAGCAGCTGTCCTCTTGATTGTCTCCACAATCAGACTCATGACCTTGAATTTTTTAGGCACATCAAATATTTGCAGCAAGTTGATGGAATGTCCTCTAATCATCTTGTGATCTCCAGACTTGGGTAGCAAAGTATGCCTTAAGATGGTGTTGATAGTGGGTAGACCAGACAACAAATAGTGCACAGATCCAAGCTTGTGTGTCTCCAAAGCTTTATCTAGGATCTCTTTGTACATGTTTGCCATAGAGTTGTGGTCTTTCTTCTTCTTGGCATACACATCCAAGTCATCCTCATGCTCTTCTGGGGCATTGATCAACTTGGCCCATTCTTCAACAGTTGATTGGTACCTTGTACCTTCAGACATCCATACTATCCTCCCATCTGGATAGAAATGAGCAGTGGAATAAAACTGCATGATTAGCTCATCATTCTATTTTGTGAGCTTCTGCCCAACAAACTTGTCAACACCACATGCTTTGAAGCTGTCATATACTCCTGGGAAGTGATCTTCCTTCTCTTTGACGTATTCCCAATCAACCCATCTCATGTCACAGACAATTGGCTTCTTGTCAAGCAGAATAGTCTCATAGAAATCTTGTTGTTCCTTGGTGTGAAACCTGTAGTCAACTGCAGTCCTCCTCCTCACAGCATAGGGATCAGACTGTCTCCACAATCTCAGTCCTGCATCTTTCCTGATGTGCATGTCCTCTACCACTGGATGAGCATCATTGTGGTCTGGAATCTTGGGTTTTAGTTTTCTTAGCACTAGGGCTTCATCATCCTCTTCTTCAACCTCAGCCACTGGGGCCTTGTTCTTCTCTTCAGCGGGAATGTTTCTAGTGCTTCTCTTTGGCTTAATGGGCTTCTGAGCTTGAGCTGTTGCTTTGGGAGCAGATTTAGGCTTTGATGTTGCAGCCCCTAACTTGATAGCATCTCCCATAAGCTTCTGAGACTTGGGAGCTGGTGCAGCATCCTCTTCCTCTTCCTCTTCTTCATCAGAAGAATGCTTGTCAAATTCAGCCATGGGGTCTACCTTTTTGCACCATCTTCCCCTCTTTCTCTCCTTCTTTTTCTTATCCTTAGCAGCATCCTCTCCTCCAGTTGACTTGGAGGGTTCCTGAGTGGAGACCCTGGCCTTAGACATTGGGATTCTCTTTGCTGGTGCCTTTTTATGCAACCCTGGCTTAGTTGCAGCAGCTGTGCCATACTCTTTCTTCAGCACTTTCTTCCTTGAGGTGGCCTCATCCTCAATAGCCACATAGTCCTCATCCTCAGAGTCTGAGGTTCTCTTCTTCCTTGTTCTAGTGGCTGCCTTGGGCAAGTTACTTGGTGTGCTCCTGCTGCCCTCATCATAGCTGCTTGAGGGACTAGTGCCCTCACTCATATGCACTTGCTCTTCAGATCTATTATGGCTGTCACTTTGGTCAGACATCTTGGCAAACACACTGACAGCAAACCCTGTGAATGGATGTAGATGAGGTAGAGTAGATGAGCATCACAAAGTGCAGAGTTTTTGCAAAACAGATGACTCAAAAACTTAGTTTTAGTTCTCCACAGAAAGCATTTCGGAGCTACCGATCTGTTAAACTCGGTGATACCGAAGCAATTTTTGGAGCCTAAACTAGTGAACTCGGTCAGACCGAGTCACAGTTCGGTGGCACCGAGATTGCTAGGGCTTCACAGAGAGTCGAATTCGGTCGCACCGATTTGCATTTTTCGGTCAGACCAAAAATGCATGTGCAATGGCCTAAGCCAAATCGGTGAGACCGATTTCTACAACTCGGTCGGTCCGAGATGAGTTCGGCAGAGACCTAACCCTAAATTTTCGAATCAAATCTAACCTAAAGGATGTTTTCTGTGGATAGATCATTTTCGTACGTGGTAAAGATCATGGCAAAGTAATGTGCTATGAATCGGAGTAGGAAAATAGCACAAAGAGTCGAACCCATACCCTAGTTCGGCGGGAGTTTGCTACGGCGACAACGGCGGAGCAGAATTCCGTTGACGGCGACGGAAACCAGCGGCGGGAGGTCGCTGGCAGCGAGGAGATGATCCGGAGACCCGAGGAGGCAGAGCAGGACACGCGCGGGCTGAGGAGTTTGAAGAAATTTCCAAAATCTCACCCATGGGTTTATATATCCTGACCCTGTCGGTGTGACCGAGTGGAACAACTCGGTGGCACCGAGATGCAGAATCGCAAGCGGTTACTGCAACTCGGTGTGACCGAAAAGTTCAAATCGGTTGCACCGAGATGGAAAACCTAGATCAACTTAGTGAACTCGGTGTGACCGAAGTGGATGACTCAGTCATACCAAAATGAACAAAGAGGTTTTGGAAGTTTAAGTCTAGGGATATTTAAATTAGTGCCCCTGGTTCCTTAGTTGTGCTCACTTTTCCCCACGCTCCAAACTTTTGCTCACTTTTCCCCTCTTCCTTAGCTGAAACTCTCACAAATGCTCATAGCGGGCGTTTGCCGTCTTGACCGTCCATTGACCGTTAATTGCTGACGAGTGGGGCCGAGTCTTCGTCTGACCGTTGCTTGCTGACGGGCGGGACCGCAAGGAGACACGTATTGGGCAGCTTGTCTGAATCTGAAACAGATCTAGACAGGTCGCACCACTCCGCGCCGCCCCGCCCCCTCCGCCGGTGTTGTGCCGCGTCCACCGCAGTTGTTTCCTCCACCCTATGCCCCTATTCCGTTCGTCGGTGACATCGCATCTCTGCCAGATATAGCCCACCTCCCCATCTGGGATTACATAGCGATGTTGAGTGAGGACGCCCGGAAGGCAGTCGGCCGTGGAGAGGATTGGGTCGAATCCGTGGCAGATAATTCATGGATTAAACCTGGGTAAGCATCGTTTCCTCTCGAATTGACGTTCTAAGTCGTATTGTAGGCTGTATTTGACTTCTGTTTGCTGGAATCGTTCGAATTTGTGCTCGATTTTACCCGGCTAACTGAAGCCTTTGTTTCAACAAAATAGGATTGATCCCGCGCTGGCTTTCCGGCTGGCGATTAGAATGGAAACTAGTGTGCTGCGTGGTACTAAACCGCATTTGATTTCATCATTTTTCTATCCCAAAGTGGTAGAAACCAGCATATCTTTCAAAGATTTGCGAGCTAAGCTCCGGAACACCTGTCCCTGGAGTGATGCCGATGCTGTTGAACTAAATTACTTCAGCAGTGACGAGCAAAGATTTCTCCCACTAACTTGCGACGATCATATGCCGTTGCTTTTTGCTGGGATTGCTGGCTGCCGATTCGGTAAACTCCAAATCGATGTGCTTCAGCCACGCGCAGAACGGGCGAAGGGGAAGGGAGTTCAGACATCATCTGTCTGTGCTAATAGCCAGCACCCCGGCACTCCTTGTAGGTCGACACCAAGTAAAGCAAGTGGTTCATGGAGCCACAACATGCCTGCTGCCAATTCTGGTTCCGATTCAGCTGCTGCTTCTCGTGTACCTTCTGCAGTTGGTGTAGAAGAAGATGCAGAACCTGACGAGGCAGTGCCTACAAATGATGATGAAGACGAGATGATGTTTCCTGAACTGGTCGATGTAGCCAGTCAGCAAGCAGTGGATGACGAATATATGGAGGAGCCCATCAGCCAAGCTAGGTTTGATGACACTGACGATGAAGAGAAGGTGGAGAACATGGACAGCTTAATCGAGGATGAATACGATGGTGATGACATGCCAACAATTGAGTGGAACAGGGAAAAACCTGAGCTTAGTGTAGGTACCATTTTCCAATCAATGGTGGACTGTCGGAATGCAGTGACAACATGGTGCATTATATCTGAAAACACCTATAAGATTAAAAGGAGTGAGCCAGCAAGGTTCACAGTATTTTGTCCATATCCTAGGTGTAGGTGGAAGTTGCATGCATCTCGTATGAGAAAGAGCAAATATATTCAGGTAATCCAAGTTCAGTTAGTAATTTAGTTTCAGATCGTTGAGTAAGGTTTCTTAACTGTTTTTTACCCTTTTATTTTGTTTCAGATAAAGAAAAACCCACACAAGCACACATGTCCACCTGGAGGGGGAGGGGGGAAGGCCAAAACCAAGCTAGCAAAAACTAGGTGGGTGGCAGATGCTATATTGGATTGGCTGAGAGAAGAACCTGGACTTGGTCCAACAGCACTCCATGGGAAGCTTTTTGAGAAGTACAAGATAGAAATTCCTTACATGAGAATTTTCAATGCTAGGGAAAAGGCTCTTGACAGAATTAATGGTCAATGGAATGACAGTTTTCAGCTGCTTTACACTTTCAAAGCTGAAGTGGAGATGGCAAGTCCAGGGAGTGTTGTAGAGATTGACAAGCATACAGTTCCATTCAAAATAAAAGGGAAGTCATTTCAGAAGGAGTGCTTCAGAAGGGCTTTTGTTTGTTTCAAGGCTTGCTGGCAGGGGTTTCTAGATGGTTGCAGGCCCTATTTGGCTGTAGATGCTACACATTTGACTGGAAGATGGAGAGGACAGCTAGTAGCAGCTTCTGCAGTTGATGGACACAACTGGCTATTCCCAGTTGCATTTGGTGTGGTGGAGGCAGAGTCTGAGGAAAGTTGGGTCTGGTTTCTGCAGCAGTTGCGCAACATTATAGGCACACCCCCAGGTTTAGCTATACACACAGATGCTTGCAAGGGTTTAGAGAGTGCAGTGGAAATTGTATTCCCTGGAGTGGAGCATAGGGAATGTATGCGACACCTAGCGCATAATTTCAAAAAGAAGTTCAAAGGTAAAGTTTATGATGAGAACTTATGGCCAGCATCATACACATGCAGCAAAAGGAAGCATGAACACCATTTGAGAGTGTTGTATGCTCAAAATCCTCTTGTGAAGGAGTACATGGATGCACATCATGGTAAGGTGTGGTCAAGAAGCAAATTCAACGAAATCTGCAAAGTAGATTATGTGACCAGTAACCTTGCAGAATGCTTCAATTCAAAGTTCAAGTCAGTGAAAGGGCTCTTGTTGTGGCAAGCATTTGACAAGATGAGGCAAATGATCATGATAAAGATGGCTCTTCGCAAAAGAATTGCAGAAACACAATATGTTGGTCATCAAATGCTCCCATCACTGATTAAGGCATTGCACTTGAAGGCAAGAGGACTGAAGATGAAATGTATTCGATCTGGTACATATGAGGGAGAGGTTACCTATACTGACACTAAAAATAGGGTATGGAGGTATCCTGTGAACCTAAGTACTAGAGAATGTACTTGTAGGCAATGGCAGATCCGTGGGAAGCCATGCATACATGCCCTACATCTGATGACCGTTATCGGGGGTGCAGATGGTGAAGTTGATCAATATTGCTCTGAGTATTTCTCTGTTGCCAAATTTATGGCTGCTTATGCTGACAATGTGCCTGCACTATTGGGGAAAGATCAATGGAACATAGTAGATCCAGGGTTCAAACTCCACGCTCCTGTCATTACTAGACCACCAGGAAGACCAAGGAACCAGAGGATTAGAGCAGGTGAGGAGGGTCGTCTACCAAAGAAGCGTGCTTGCAAAAAATGTGGAGTTCTGGGGCATATTGCTAGGCTTTGTACCAATGCAGTGGATGCATCATTTGGAGAGGAGGAAAGATGGACAGCAGCCAATGCTGAGGAGAATGCAGCAGCAATGGAGACTGAAGATGCAGTGGAGAATGCAGCAGCAATTGAAGCAGTGGAGAATGCAGCAGCAAATGAAGCATCTTGGTATGTGTTTGCACCCTTTGTAGAATGCAGCTACCCTTTTGTTTGCATTTGTTGTCTTTTTTGCCTATGGCTTATAATTTTATTTACCAGCTCTAGGGAGAAAAGGCCAAGAGATGAAGAAGCAGAAGATTTTGAAACCATGGCCTTTGATGGTTTTGAAGCTATAAGAGAGGAAGAGGAGGGGGTAATTTTTCCAACTGTGCCTTTAAAGATTATTGAACCCATAGATGACCGTCAAATGGTCGTCAAGTGCTCGGCGAGTGGAACTACTCCATCAACACCTCCACGGGGAAAACCCCAAGTAAAGCCCAAGATCAAAAGGAACAAGAGTCTGAAAGAAAAGAGCATCTCAACTAGGGAAACCAGGAGCAAGACGGTGAAGCCAGCTGCAAACACAAGGAGCAAGTCGAAAATTTGAATTAAGTTGTTGGGAAATGTTTGTGTTGTCAATTTGAGGGCGAGTCGATCGCTTAAAACTTGGTAGATTTGTATTAAGATGTTGGCATCTTAAAACTTGGTATATTTGAGCTACTGTGAAAACTTATCAGTTGTAATAAGGGATCCCTTGTAATAATGTTGCTTCTACTTTGGTTTCTTATTTGTGTCAGAATTCAAATTTCCATCAAAATTTGAATTTAAATCAATATTTTAATTTGGGCCAAAATTTGGATTCGAGCCAAAGTTGAAGTTGAACATTGGAGGTTCATTGCTCTGTGCGGTGTATTTGATCGAGCATTTGAAGTCCAATATTCGTAGGTGAACAGTCCGAATGAGAAATGTGCTAGAAACGAGCTCGAAAGCTAGGGTAAACAGCCCTATTTGAAATCAAGTTTTTTTTAACCTTGTCTAAATGTGGCATATATATTTTTATTAACACTTGTTCCATATATATAGGGTAAAAACGAAGTCTCACTATTTATTAATTAATATTCATATTACTACATTTTTTTTGAAAAAATATGCTTTTAATTCAAAATCGTCAAATAACACGTTTTAGATATGAAAATGAAAAAGTAAGTTTAGATCCTTCTTATTCACTCCAAAATGAAGCTATGGAGATTTTTCTGATTTTTTTTGAATTATTTTGATTTTTTTCAAACCCTAAACCCTCTCTCCCTATTCTACGAACTCTGAACATGTTCATAGGTGATAGCTCATTTGTGTGAAGCCTTTTTTCATGAAAATGACCTACACCAAGTTTATATTTTTTTCTCATAACCTTGTCACATATGACGGCTATGTGCGCAAGAATTACAACATTTTGATTTTTTTTGAATTTTTTAAAAACATTTGAACTTGATTTCGACAGATCACTTCAAAAAATGATTTTTCAAAAAAATGCCCCTATACCGAGTTTATATTTTTTTTATGGTAACTAGGTCTCATAAACGGACGAACTATGTTTTTTTTATATTTTTGTGATTTTTTCTAATTTAGTTATGGCCATTTGAAATCTGGTCAAACCCTAATAACCCCGTTGACTGGCTCATAACCCCGCAGAAATGCTCCAAACCCTAGCGTCGAACGTCCGCCGTCGGATCCTACCAAGCGCCAAACACCACCCGTCAGATGTGGGGGCAGGCATGCGCGATCCGCGTGACGCTGGTTTTGCATCCTGATTGGCTACTGCACTGTCCTTCTCGGGTTTTTACGATCTGCCCCACTTTACATATGAAATTGTATTTTTCGCACATGACCACCACATGTCAGTGTTAAGAGTTGGTTCAAATATTCAAACTGCAAAATACAATGTGGCAAATCATCAATATAGCTTCCCCTTCTCCTCTTCTCCATCTGACAGACAAAGGCATCGAGCAGATCTCGAGCAGTTCCTCTGTTTCTTTCCCCATCTTCTCGTTCTTCTTCCTCTCGAGCAATTCCTCTGTTTCTTCCTCTCCGGCGATATGTCGACCTCCTCGTCAGCCCCCCGTTCCATGTGGCCGGTGTATGGTCCAGTGCCGATGACTCGATGCACTGACTGCCCACGGACTGCGCCACTGAAGCGGTTGACTTCGAAGGAGGAGAAGAATGGGAACTTTGGGCGCGAGTTCGTCAAATGCGAGAGCAAGCCGGAGGGGCAGGTTAGATCTGAGTTTTCCTCGCATCCTTTATCTCTAATTTCTCAAAAAATCTATCAGATTTGGGATTTAGGTTACGTGATTTCGTTTTCAGATCGTGAAGAAATGCCACCATTTCGAGTGGATGGATGATTACATCCAGAGGCTTCAAGGGTTGGGCTTGCTGGATTCGAGGGGGAATGCAATCCGCGAGTTCAATCTGCCCCATGACAGTGCTGCTCCGGCAGCAGCAGCGCATCCGGAATACCCGATGGTGGTAGATGTCGAACTGAAGACGGAATTGAAGAAGATGAACAAGAACTTCAAGCAGCTGATTGAGTTGAAGAAGCAATCCAATCTGATAGCTTTAGGAATACTTGCTCTAGGAATTTTTTACTTGATGGCCATCTCTCGTTAGAGATGTTTGTCTACTATTGTTGCCACTGTTTAGCAATCCAAGTCTGTTTATCTCAAATGCAACTCTGTTTAGTGCAACTGTCGATCTCTGAATGTATGCAGTTTACTGTTATGTTTCGACACTTTCAGTTTCGGTAGAAGACAACTACCAGTTCAGTGATAGGATTATTTTGTTAGCTAATAACCTCGAGTGTTGGATCATACCCTAGCTCGTCAGATGACAGTAAGCAGTACTTGAGCAGCACAAGGGATATACATCAAGTTCATCTCTTCTCTCTCGCACTTGCCAAACTTTTGTCCTTGAGTTCGTCAGTTCTGCTAGAAAAAAAAACCTAGTTCGCGGGCCCAAAGAGAATCAAGCTGCAATAGGCCCACAAAGGATAAATGAGGCCCAGAAACAAGCGATGTTTCTTTTTTTGTTTAGGAACGATTGCTTTGTTCTTTTTTGTTTCTGATTGCTTTTTTCATTAATTTGATTGCCCAATCTCTTCTATTTCATTGAGGAATTTTTTTGGCTTTCCTTTATGGGTCCCTTCATTTTTTTTTTTTGATTTGATTTCTCTTCACCGTATGTGCTTTTATTTTGCTTGCTCACAACCTGCCTTAGTTTTGGCGGTGAAGTAATTTTAGAATCAAAGTATTTGCAAACCGTAGTATTATTATGCCTAGCGAACCAATACTTCAGTATTGGAAAAAGAGGTCCAACCCTCTTTTTTATATACTTCAAAAATAGTGTAGTTTTCTACATATTAAACTATATAAAACTTTTGACTAAAGCCAAACATCTCAAAGTATTTGATACTTCAATATTTTTGGAAACCAAAGTATTCTTGGAATACCTAAAAAATACAGAGCTCTCAAACCAAAGCCATGTACAATATGTTCTTATTTTTAGAAGGCATCTATAAACACATCATTTTTAGTTAGTTTGGTTAATTTTGCCCACGTCAATTAGCCGTGTCTAAACTTGGGACAAACAAAATACAAACATAACAAAGCATTAATATAACACACATAACTTAACTTAGATAGGGTTGCTAGGGCAACACAAGTTCTTACATATAACACGACACCGATAGATAATTAACCTTACATAGATAGGGTAGCTAGCTCGGGCAACACACACACCAAACTCACACTACATAGTAGATAGGGTAGCTAGGGCAACACCGCCATGTCTTCACCGTCGTCTTCACCTTAACCGCCGGCTTCACCGTCTTCTTCGCCACTAGCTTCAGTACTGCTCCTCCTCAAGTTCGTTCTCGCCGAGGTAGTACGAGAGGCTGTGCATGCGGTTGCAAGCGGGGAAGACGCTCTTGAAGTCGGTGAAGATGTTATAGGTGGTGAATGCGATGAACTCGCACCCACACCAATACACCTTGCCGATCAGGTAGTAGGCATCGAACTTGTTGGTAAAGTGGACGACGAGCCCTACCACTGGAGCGTTGGTGTGGGGACGCTGCTCCACGAGGTTGAACATGGGCGGCGAGCCCGCCGGGAGGTGGTGGAAGCCCGCACGGAGGAACCCCCGTGCAAGCTCAGTGCTACCCCTCCAGCGTGAGAACACCCACACGCGGAGCGATGCCTCGACGACGACGCTGGCAGGGTACCGCCGTTCCGGCACGGTGGGCGGCTCTTGGAACGTCGGCCCATTGTACTGCATCTTGCTCGCTTCGCTGAGTGTTTGCTTTGGCTTTTGGGGGAAGAAGAGAAGGGGGAGGCGCAGATGGATCTGTAGAAGAAGAGGCAATGAAGGGCGGTTTAAATAGCCGGGGGAGACGAAGTGGGTACACGCAGAAATGGCATAGATCGTGACTCAGTGCGTGCGTGAACCGATGCGATCATCAATGTGTAAACGTGAATCGATGCGAGCATGCTCTGTGTGCTCTGCGTTGGCGGCTGCCTGCCTCCCCCTTCTGCGTGCTCTGCGTTGGCGGCTGCCTGCCTCCCACAACTGAATCGAGCGGCAGCCGTGCGGCGTGAACCGATGCCTCGACATATGGACGCGAGTGTGCAGCCTTCCCCTTCTGCCACCGGCACGTATGCCTGCGACGCGTGAAACGACGCTGCAGAGCGACTGAATCCACCGGCAACCGTGCGGCACGGATCGATGTGTGCGTGTCGGCGTGCATGCATGCGATTAGGTCTAGGTCACTAGATGCGTGCGTGGCGGCGTTCGCATGCATAGCAGGCTACATCGATGCCAAAGCCGGGCATGCATAGCAGGTTGCATCCATCGATAGCAGGCTTTTTTAATTTATTACCAACAAACTAACGGGCCCGTCCTATGAACACAAACACGGCCCAACCAGCGAAGCCACAGCCACAGTCAACAGAGTCCAACGTGGCCCCACAAGTCAGTTAACGGCCAAGACGGCAAATGTCTGTTATGAACATTTGTGAGAGTTTCAGCTAAGGGAGTGGGGAAAAGTGAGCAAAAGTTTGGAGTGTGGGGAAAACTGAGCACAACTAAGGAATTGGGGGCACAGATGGAATAAGCCCTTAAGTCTATGACGAATCGGGGACTCCGAGTGCTCCTCACACAGAGTGGTTCGAATCTGACTTGATCAAACTTTGTGATGTAGCATGAATAGAGTTTGAGACGAGAAAAGCATAGATAGCTAGAGGGTGTTCTTAGGCATTCTTGTCCATCCATTTGGCAAAAGAGAAAAGGCCAAACAATCAAAGCAACAAATGGATGTCCTCGACTAAGTAAATATGCAATCAACATGCTCACACAATAAAATGGCAAATGAAATATGTGACAAAGCATGCACAAGCACTCTAGCATCTATCAAGCAATTTGGCGATGACTAGGTCATCTATATATGAGTATATTGACTTAGGAGTCAAATGAGAACATTTGATCATAGGTCATACTCATCGTTTAAGCACAAGTGGGGTTACCACTTTTACATAAAGCATTGTTGTGTTCACATCATTAGAGTTTCTTTAGCTCAATTTATTAGAGTAAAGCTCCCCCTAGATGTGATATCCCCCCTAAGAGGGATGAACTAACCTTGGGTTTTGTCGATGATGACTTCATGTAGATGTTGAAGATGTGGATGCTCAATGTTGATGTAGATCATTTGGAGCAATCCATTGAAGTGAGTTGCACTTTCAATACCTACACGGGTTAGTCCCACAAGGAACAAACAAGGATATCCATAGACATAGAGTGATGTACACACAAGATGATGTCCATGAAAGCATTAGGTTACCTTGTCCCTTGTCTTACCAACGAGAGGGTTTGTGACTCCTTGAACTAGTGAAAGATGTGGAAGTTGTTTGCACAAGTCCTTGCCAAAAGATATGAGTGAAGTATGTTGGCGGAGTCACCCTCAAGAACTCTCTAGTTCTTCCTCTTCGGGATCCACATCATCTTGATGGGAATCCTTGGAGTTGTAGTCGTACTTGATGTAGTGGAACTTGATGTAGTCTTGGGAACCCACTTGACCAAGGCCTTGGGAGCTTCTTCAGATGCATCAATCTCTTCTTGAAGCTTGTCCTTGCCTTTTTGCTTGTGGTCTTGTGGTGGAAGATCATCTTGAGCTTGTGTTCCTTGGAAAGAAGTAGGATCATACTTCTCTTGTTGAGGAACAAACTTCGTCTTGGGGTATTGATCTTCTTCCCACTCAACTCCATTGGCATTGAACTTTCGTTCAAAACCAACACCTTGATTCTTCCGGTGCCTTCCTTGCTTGCGTACAATTTCCTCAAATTGTTTACTTCCAGCAAGGCTCTTGTAAACACCTTTCTCTATAATTCCCTTCAATAAGCTATTTTCTTGCTCAAGTGTAACTTGGCTAAGAGAATCATTAGTGGAATCGGGGGGGGGGGGGGGGGGGGGGGGGGGGGGGGGGGGGGGGGGGGGGGGGGGGGGGGGGGGGGGGGGGGGGGGGGGGGGGGGGGGGGGGGGGGGGGGGGGGGGGGGGGGGGGGGGGGGGGGGGGGGGGGGGGGGGGGGGGGGGGGGGGGGGGGGGGGGGGGGGGGGGGGGGGGGGGGGGGGGGGGGGGGGGGGGGGGGGGGGGGGGGGGGGGGGGGGGGGGGGGGGGGGGGGGGGGGGGGGGGGGGGGGGGGGGGGGGGGGGGGGGGGGGGGGGGGGGGGGGGGGGGGGGGGGGGGGGGGGGGGGGGGGGGGGGGGGGGGGGGGGGGGGGGGGGGGGGGGGGGGGGGGGGGGGGGGGGGGGGGGGGGGGGGGGGGGGGGGGGGGGGGGGGGGGGGGGGGGGGGGGGGGGGGGGGGGGGGGGGGGGGGGGGGGGGGGGGGGGGGGGGGGGGGGGGGGGGGGGGGGGGGGGGGGGGGGGGGGGGGGGGGGGGGGGGGGGGGGGGGGGGGGGGGGGGGGGGGGGGGGGGGGGGGGGGGGGGGGGGGGGGGGGGGGGGGGGGGGGGGGGGGGGGGGGGGGGGGGGGGGGGGGGGGGGGGGGGGGGGGGGGGGGGGGGGGGGGGGGGGGGGGGGGGGGGGGGGGGGGGGGGGGGGGGGGGGGGGGGGGGGGGGGGGGGGGGGGGGGGGGGGGGGGGGGGGGGGGGGGGGGGGGGGGGGGGGGGGGGGGGGGGGGGGGGGGGGGGGGGGGGGGGGGGGGGGGGGGGGGGGGGGGGGGGGGGGGGGGGGGGGGGGGGGGGGGGGGGGGGGGGGGGGGGGGGGGGGGGGGGGGGGGGGGGGGGGGGGGGGGGGGGGGGGGGGGGGGGGGGGGGGGGGGGGGGGGGGGGGGGGGGGGGGGGGGGGGGGGGGGGGGGGGGGGGGGGGGGGGGGGGGGGGGGGGGGGGGGGGGGGGGGGGGGGGGGGGGGGGGGGGGGGGGGGGGGGGGGGGGGGGGGGGGGGGGGGGGGGGGGGGGGGGGGGGGGGGGGGGGGGGGGGGGGGGGGGGGGGGGGGGGGGGGGGGGGGGGGGGGGGGGGGGGGGGGGGGGGGGGGGGGGGGGGGGGGGGGGGGGGGGGGGGGGGGGGGGGGGGGGGGGGGGGGGGGGGGGGGGGGGGGGGGGGGGGGGGGGGGGGGGGGGGGGGGGGGGGGGGGGGGGGGGGGGGGGGGGGGGGGGGGGGGGGGGGGGGGGGGGGGGGGGGGGGGGGGGGGGGGGGGGGGGGGGGGGGGGGGGGGGGGGGGGGGGGGGGGGGGGGGGGGGGGGGGGGGGGGGGGGGGGGGGGGGGGGGGGGGGGGGGGGGGGGGGGGGGGGGGGGGGGGGGGGGGGGGGGGGGGGGGGGGGGGGGGGGGGGGGGGGGGGGGGGGGGGGGGGGGGGGGGGGGGGGGGGGGGGGGGGGGGGGGGGGGGGGGGGGGGGGGGGGGGGGGGGGGGGGGGGGGGGGGGGGGGGGGGGGGGGGGGGGGGGGGGGGGGGGGGGGGGGGGGGGGGGGGGGGGGGGGGGGGGGGGGGGGGGGGGGGGGGGGGGGGGGGGGGGGGGGGGGGGGGGGGGGGGGGGGGGGGGGGGGGGGGGGGGGGGGGGGGGGGGGGGGGGGGGGGGGGGGGGGGGGGGGGGGGGGGGGGGGGGGGGGGGGGGGGGGGGGGGGGGGGGGGGGGGGGGGGGGGGGGGGGGGGGGGGGGGGGGGGGGGGGGGGGGGGGGGGGGGGGGGGGGGGGGGGGGGGGGGGGGGGGGGGGGGGGGGGGGGGGGGGGGGGGGGGGGGGGGGGGGGGGGGGGGGGGGGGGGGGGGGGGGGGGGGGGGGGGGGGGGGGGGGGGGGGGGGGGGGGGGGGGGGGGGGGGGGGGGGGGGGGGGGGGGGGGGGGGGGGGGGGGGGGGGGGGGGGGGGGGGGGGGGGGGGGGGGGGGGGGGGGGGGGGGGGGGGGGGGGGGGGGGGGGGGGGGGGGGGGGGGGGGGGGGGGGGGGGGATGATTTGAGTGGAAAGCAAGTTGGAGAAGGCTAGAGATCAAGATTCATGTGGTTGGAATGGAATATCTTGACCTCAACACATGAGTAGGTGGTTCTCTCTCAGAAAATGTATGCTGGAAGTGTAGGCATGTTATGATGGCTCTCTCCATGAATGAAGAGTGGGTGGAGGGGTATATATAGCCTCCACACAAAATCTAACCGTTACACATAAATCACCAAACTCGGTGGGACCGAATAATGAAACTCGGTCTAGTTCAAAATGTGAACGTTAGGATATTCGGTGGGACCGACATGTCAACTCGGTGGGACCGATTTCATTAGGGTTAGGGCATAACGTAATCTCGGTGAGACCGATTACACAAACTCGGTGGGACCGATTTTGGTAATAAGCTAACCAGAGAGTTGGTCAGGCAAACTCGGTGGGAGCGATTCGCTCATCTCGGTGAGACCGAAATGTTATGAAGGGGAAACAGAGAGTTTGCATTGCGAACTCGGTGGGACCGATCGCTCATCTCGGTTGGACCAAAACGTTATGAAGGGAAACAGAGAGTTTGCAATCCCATCTCGGTGAGACCGAGATCCCTATCGGTGAGACCGAAGTGACTAGGGTTTGTGGCAGTGGCTATGTCAAATGAACTCGATGGCGCCGGATAGAATGTTTTGGTGGGGCCGAGTTTGACTTTTGGTTTGGGACATATGTGGATATGAGAAAGTGATTGAGGGTTTTTGGAGCATATCACTAAGCATTTTGAGCAAGCAATCCATTAAGCAACACCTCATCCGCTTTTAATAGTATTGGCTTTTCCTATGGACTCAATGTGATCTTGGATCACTAAAAGTAAAAATGTAGAGTCTTGAGCTTTAGAGCTTGAGCCAATCTTTTGTCCTTAGCATTTTGCGGGGTCCACATTTCTAATCCATGCCATGCCAACCATTGAGCTTTCCTAAAATATTTATCTTGAAATAGCATTAGCTCAATGAGCTATATGTTGTTAGGAATTACCAGAACCACCCAGGGATAGTTGCACTTTCAGGTACACCTTCTACCACAGATCCGGAGGCAAGATCTTTGTTGCTACGAATGGGTCCTTTCTAGAGAAGGAGTTTCTCTCGAAAGAAGTGAGTGGGAGGAAAGTAGAACTTGATGAGGTAATTGTACCTTCTCTCGAATTGGAAAGTAGCACATCACAGAAAACCGTTCCCGTGATGCCTACACCAACTAGAGAGGAAGCTATGATAATGATCATGAAACTTCAGATCAAGTTACTACTGAACCTCGTAGGTCGACCAGAGCATGATCCGCACCAGAGTGGTAGGGTAATCCTGTCCTGGAAGTCATGTTACTAGACCAAGGCGAACCTACGAACTATGAAGAAGCTATGATGAGCCCAGATTCCGACAGATGGCTTGAGGCCATGAAATCTGAGATAGGATCCATGTATGAGAACAAAGTGTGGGCTTTGGTGGACTTGCCCGATGATCGGCAAGCCATAGAGAATAAATGGATCTTCAAGAAGAAGACTGACGCTGATGGTAATGTTACTGTCTACAAAGCTCGACTTGTCACAAAAGGTTTTCGACAAGTTCAATGGGTTGACTACGATGAGACTTTCTCACCCGTAGCGATGCTTAAGTCCGTCTGAATCATGTTAGCAATTGCCGCATTTTATGATTATGAAATCTGGCAAATGGACGTCAAAACTGCATTCCTTAATGGATTTCTTAAAGAAGAGTTGTACATGATGCAACCAGAAGGTTTTGTCGATCCTAAAGGTGCTAACAAAGTGTGCAAACTCCAGCGATCCATCTATGGACTGGTGCAAGCATCTCAGAGTTGGAATATACACTTTGATGAGGTGATCAAAGCATATGTTTTTATACAGACTTTCGGTGAAGCCTGTATTTACAAGAAAGTGAGTGGGAGCTCTGTAGCATTTCTGATATTATATGTAGATGACATATTGTTGATTGGAAATGATATAGAATTTCTGGATAGCATAAAAGGATACTTGAATAAGAATTTTTCAATGAAAGGCCTCGGTGAAGCTGCTTATATATTGGGCATCAAGATCTACAGAGATAGATGGAGACGCTTAATAGGACTTTCACAAAGCACATACCTTGACAAAGTTTTGAAGAAGTTCAAAATGGAGCAGTCAAAGAAAGGGTTCTTGCCTGTGTTACAAGGTGTGAAGTTGAGTCAGACTCCAAGCCCGACCACTGCAGAAGATAGAGAGAAAATGAAAGTCATTCCCTATGCCTCAACCATAGGTTCTATCATGTATGCTATGTTGTGTACCAGACCTGATGTGTGCCTTCCCATAAGTCTGGCAGGGAGGTACCAAAGTAATCCAGGAGTGGATCACTGGACAGCGGTCAAGAACATCCTGAAGTACCTGAAAAGGACCAAGGATATGTTTCTCGTTTATGGAGGTGACAAAGAACTCTAAGTCACAAACTGGATACGTATTTATATTGAATGGTGGAGCTGTCAGTTGGTGCAGTTCCATGCAGAGCGTCGTGGCGGGATCTACGTGTGAAGCGGAGTACATAGCTGCTTCGGAAGCATCAAATGAAGGAGTCTGGATGAAGGAGTTCATATCCGATCTGGGTGTAATACCTAGTGCATCGGGTCCAATGAAAATCTTTTGTGACAATACTGGAGCAATTGCCTTGGCAAAGGAATCCAGATTTAACAAGAGAACCAAACACATCAAGAGACGCTTCAACTCCATTTGTGAACAAGTCAAGGATGGAGACATAGAAATTTGCACGATACATACGGATCTGAATGTAGTAGACCCGTTGACTAAGCCTCTTTCACGAGCAAAACATGATCACCACCAAGACTCCATGGGTGTTAGATTCATTACAATGTAATCTAGATTATTGACTCTGGTGCAAGTGGGAGACTGAAGGAAATATGCCATAGAGGAAATAATAAAGTTGTTATTTTATATTTCCTTATTCATACACCGGATGAGATCATGGACATGATGAGGGGTCTCGAAATGGTCGAGAGGTAAAGATTGATATATAGGACGATGGTATTCGGACATCGGAAGTGTTTTGGAGGGTACCGGGTACTTATCGGGTCACCGGAAAGGAGTTTCGGGCACCCCCGGCAAAGATATCGGCCTTAGGCCCCGTTTGTTTGGGCTACAGATTCCTAAAAATCACTTTGCTATGGATTCCTGAGAATCAGCTGTGGCTCTGGATTCCTGAGAATCAGAATCTGACTGTTTGTTTACCCTGTTGTTTGTCAGCTTTAGGAGTTCTGGGTGTTGTGAAATGTCAGTAACGCCCTCGACTACTGACTATGATGTTTATATGCAGATTAAAGCTCAAGTTGTCTGTTTTGACTTGATAAAGTGAGAACTAGCACAAAAACACAATATATAGAATATTTTTTTCGAGAAATGACATGATGTATGAATATATCATCCTAAACATGCATATGAAACGTAACATCCAAAAAAAGAATCAACCCTCGTAGTCTTCCATACGAAATATATCATCCACGTACGGGCCAACCATCATAGTCTTAGATACGTGCACATATCATCCAAAATATGTACTAACCATCAGTCTTACATACGTACACATATCATCCAAAATATGCACCAATCATCATAGTCTCATCAAGTAATATGTGAAACTATACTTGATTCCTGGATTCTAGCATAGTCAAAATCGGATTCACAAACAAACAGGCAGATTCCAACATCAGATGCCTAGAATCGATTCTCGAACTTGCACTGGACGCGGCCGGAAGCTGGAATCAGCAATTTTGCTGATTCCCGAGCTGCCACTTACCCCCTTTCAAATATGGGCCAACTCCTACCCGTTATTACGATGGAAATGCCACCGCGTGCCCAGCCCAACCTCTCCTTCGATAGGGGTCATCCTTTCGTTCGCACACATCCACACCTACCGAACAGAGGCAGAAAAACAGAGAGGGGATGGCTCTCTAGGGTTCGCCCGCCGCCACCGTCGTCGGCCCCGTCGCCGGCAAGGCGTGTGGATCCGGTCACCGCCGCCCCCGGCCATACACCGGCCGCATCAGATCCATCGCGCCGCTGTCCCTTAGCACCTGCCGCCCCCGCTCTCAGCCGATAGGCCTCCCCTGTGCTCCACCTACGCCGGCGGCCGGACTTCTCGCTGCACCGTGCCAGAGCTTCAGCTGAACCACGCCGGAGGCCCCAGTCCCAAAAAATGTATTTTTTGCTTGATGCTCTGACTTATGTTCTTATGTACGAACTGCTTTGGTAATAGGCCTTGATTGGAGCAGTAGCATTGTTCAGATTTAGTAATATGTCAGATTTAGTAATAGGCCATGATTGGCCGGATATATGTAAATTGCCCTTATGAATGTCATATGTTATAGATGTCAAAAGCTAATTGGAGTCTAGAAATGACCACCATTTTTTGCAATCTCGCTGCTAAGGAGAAGGAAAAGGGGAATAGGCCTCTCAAATTTTTGAACCCTGCTGGATACAAGAATGTAGAAGTTGGCTTCTTTGAGCAGACCGAAAAACATTACAGTAGGCTGCAGTTCAAAAATAAATGGGGCAGTTTGAGTACCTTGTATAGGGATTGGCTGATCCTAAAGAATACATCTACTGGACTTGACTGGAATGATGAAACGAACACCGTGATTGCTGATGATGAATGGTGGAAGAAGGCCGGTGAAGTAAGTCATGTTCGTAAGATCAAATTGTCTTGTGGCTAATATTGCACTATAATTTTTTGTTGACAAGTGCCAAATGAATTACTTATGCAGGAAAACAAGTACATCTTGTAGTTTCGTAAATGTGGTCCTGAAAATCTGAACCAAATGAGCATCATGTATGAGAAGATCAATGTTACAGGAGAAACTTCTATGATGCCAAGTTGTGAGCATGAAGTGCTTAATCTTGAAGAAGATGAAACCGAGGAGGAAGAAGTGCAGACTACCCAAGCCAAGAAGGCAAACAAGGGGCCATGGAAGATAGATGGAAGCTCTAGTAAAAAGAATCATGTTCAAAGGGACTTCAAGCGCATGGTTGACCACTTGATTAGTAGAATAGTGTTGCTATTGAAATTGAAAAGATTATGGAAGAAGTTCTGGCATGTGGAGCCGATGAAACAAGTGATGAGTACTTCATAGCAACCAAGTTGTTTGCGAAGTTTGAAAATCGTTGTTTCTTTAACAATATGAAGACTAGTGAAGGGAAGAAGAATTGGCTTAGGAGGATGTATGAAGAGTGAAATAGGCATTAGGATTACACTTTAGACGTGTGATGAAACAAGTGATGAGTACTTCATAGCAACCAAGTTGTTTGCGAAGTTTGAAAATCGTTGTTTCTTTAACAATATGAAGACTAGCGAAGGGAAGAAGAATTGGCTTAGGAGGATGTATGAAGAGTGAAATAGGCATTAGGATTACACTTTAGACGTGTGATCATGAATATGTTATTCCCCTCCTTTATGTTATGTCGCTTGAGACTTGTTGAACTATATTTCCTTTCTTGTTATGTCACTTGAGACCTGATGAACAATATTTCCCTTCATGTTTTGTCACTTTAGACTTGATCAACAATATTTCCTTTCTTGTTATGTCACTTCGCACTTGTTGAACAATATTTCTACCGATTGTTATCGCTTATGTTGATCCTGACATACTTATGTTCCTAATATTTCTGTGTTTATGTAGATGAGCACAAGTGATAGCCATAATGAAGAGTCCAAAAGTGATTCTGGTGCTATGCCAACCTCAAGGAGGCAAAGGAGAAAAAATACATGATAGCTGCACTTGTTGGTATCATGTATAGTGAGAAGTATCTCATGAAAAAGAAGAGAAGAGTTCCGATAATGACCGGACAATAGTGGGTTACCGAGAACTTGAGTACTCCAAAAGATTGATATAACATGTTCAGGATGTACAAGCCTTGTTTTGATAGGTTGCATCGTACACTTGTACACACATATGGCTTGAAAGGAACAAGAAACATGAGTTCAGAAGAAGCATTGGGTATGTTTCTCTGGACGGTTGGGGGCCCTCAATCTGTAAGCCAAGTGGAGAATCGTTTCAAGAGATCAACCGAAGTTATACATCGCAAATTGAATGAAGTATTGAAATGCTTGAATGACATGGTTGTAGACATCATTCGACCAAGTGATCCGGAGTTCAGAGTTGTACATGATAGGCTTCGAGATGCAAGGTTCACACCTCACTTTGATGGTTGCATAGGTGCAATTGATGGGTCGCATATTCCTGTAATAGTTCCAAATGATGAGATCGCCAACCATGTTGGTCGACGACCCAACACAGAATATCATGGCAGTGTGTGACTTTGACATGAGATTCACTTCTATTATCGCGGGATGGCCAGGGTCAGCACATGACACGAGGATATTCAGAGATACTTTGGTGAAGTATGCAGATAGGTTTCCACATCCACCGATAGGTATCCATTTCATTTACATGTGCATGACAATATTGTTTTAGTTAGCTTATTCATCCCTTGTGTAAAACTATTACTTTATGCAGGGAGGTACTATCTTGTTGACTCGGGTTATCCCAATTGTGATGGATATTTAGCTCCATACAAAGGGCAAAAGTACCATGTGCCAGAATTTCGCCAAGGTCTCCCACCAAATGGGAAAAAAGAAACATTTAACTTTGCACATTCATCTCTACGCAATGTTATTGAGCGTTCATTTGGTGTCTGGAAGATGAAATGGCGTATTTTACAAAAAATGCCAAGTTACCCTCCTGAGAAGCAAGCTCGAATCATCATTGCATGCATGGCACTTCATAATTGCATTAGAGAAAGCAACTTGAGAAACTTGGAGTTTGACAAATGTGATCGTGATGAGAACTACATGCCAGGGAATTTACAACCCCTACCCACGGGACATGTGTCCAATATTGTGGTTGGTGATGATGCGACCATGAAAGCAACTCGTGAGGCGATTGCTGATGGATTGATGGCGGATCAAGTATAGTTTCACATATTACTTGATGAGACTATGATGATTAGTGCATATTTTGGATGATATGTGTACGTATGTAAGACTGATGGTTAGTACATATTTTGGATGATATGTGCACGTATCTAAGACTATGATGGTTGGTCCGTACGTGGATGATATATTTCGTATGGAAGACTACAAGGGTTGATTCTTTTTTTGGATGTTACGTTTCATGTGCATGTTTAGGATGATATATTCATACATCATGTCATTCCTCGAAAAAAAATATTCTATATATTGTGTTTTTGTGCTAGTTCTCACTTTATCAAGTCAAAACAGATAGCTTGTGCTTTAATCTGCATATAAACATCATAGTCAGTAGTCGAGGGCGTTACTGGCATTTCACAACACCCACAACTCCTAAAGCTGACAAACAACAGGGTAAACAAACAGTCAGATTTTGATTCTCAGGAATCCAGAGCCACAGCTGATTTTCAGGAATCCATAGCAAAGTGATATTCAGGGATCTGTAGCCCAAACAAAGGGGGCCTTATGGGCCAAGTGAGGGAACACACCAGCCCACACAAGGGGCTGGTGCGCCCTCTATGGGGCCGGCCCTATGGGGAGGGAAAGGAAAGGGGAGGAGGAAAGGAAAGGGTGGAGTTGGACTCCCTCTTCCTTCCCTCTCCCCCCTCTTTCCTTTCCCCCTTGTTCATACAAGGAAAGGGGGCGCAAGAGGGCAGGATCCCTAGGGCCGGCGGCCAGCCCCTAGGGGCGCGCCCTAGCTGCCTCCTTCTCCCCTCCCACCTATATATACATGGGGAGGGGGCGCCACACAAGGACAGAACATTGTCTTAGCCGTGTGCGGCGCCCCCGTCCACCGTTTACTCCCTCGGTCATATTTTCGTAGTGCTTAGGCGAAGCCCTGCGGAGATCACATCACCATCACCGTCACCATGCCGTCGTGCTGCCGGAACTCATCTACTACCTCGCCGTCTTACTGGATCAAGAAGGCGGAGGACGTCACCGAGCTGAACGTGTGCATAACGCGGAGGTGCCGTGCGTTCGGTACTAGATCGGTTGGAGCGCGAAAAAAGTTCGACTACATCAACCGCGTTGTGAAACGATTCCGCTTACGGTCTACGAGGGTACGTAGACACACTCTCCCCTCTCGTTGCTATACATCTCCATGGATAGATCTTGCGTGTGCGCAGAAAAAAAATTGTTTTCCATGCAACGTTCCCCAACAAGTATGTTGTGGTAAAAAAATTATAAGGTTCCGCAAAATTCTGATAAAGCACCCTGGGATGAATGATATCATCCATGTCACTATGCTCTAGCCGCTTTTCAATCTAAGGCCACACAAAAATAATCAGCATTTAGGGCTTATATTTATAAATCTTTAACGAAATAAATCCATTTTAATTATTATTTGGGGTTGAACAATAGGTATGTAATATAGTGATACAAAAATCATGGAATAAATTTAGTAGCTCCCTAATATTAGTGGAAGGCAATATCCAGAGTTTCAGAAGATTCCATCAAGTGGACCCCTCAATTATATCTATTCATTTTATTAAAGTTGCATTTTAATTAGGGTTTTGCCTTTAATAAAATTTGAATGTTTGAATCAACCTCATTTCAAGAGTAATGTAAACTAGACATGATGGCATGCTAATGCAACAAATAACTATGGTAATTAAAAAAATACCATCAGTCTTGGGCTGTTACAACTGCTGCGAAGCTCGGGTTCAGCTACTAACTTGGGGTGATGCTTCATGTGCTGCTCATGATGGCATCACAATGTTTGGAGTTCCTGATGAAGCACCTGAGATGAATGATAGCATCCATGTCATCATGCTCTAGCCGCTTTCTGTTCATGTGGTCTGTTGTTATGTGTTTTGCTTCTGTGGGGTTGGTTGAGGTCATCTTGGGCTATTGCTGTTTATGCATTGCTACCTGAACTAGATGGTAGGATGAGGGGAGAGAGTTGAGAGATGTCGTTTTTACTTTCTTAAATGCTGAACTACTGTATTTTTGGGTTTCGTTTCCATGAAATGGAACCGGTGTGAGCCCTTGTTGATCGGAAAAATGATACAGCAGATAAAAAGACTACAAGATATACAACAAAAGAGCACACATGCACAAGGAGACAGCACACACGAAATTGTGTTTCTTCAAACCCACACCAGGCTACTCTAAATTATAATTACAGGAAATAAACCTGTACAAACAAAATAGCCGGTCCAAAATCCGTATGCAGCTACAGGGGCTAAACCAAGAACGACCTCGAAATAATCTTGAGGCAGATGTCCGTAAACCATGTAATTTTCTACACTGCGATGAATGTGGATGTTTATGGGGCTGATTTACATCTAAGCGCCCCGACAATAATATTGGCACCATGCGAAATTAGCCATGCTACATATTGTCGTTGGCCGGTCTATTTGACCATACAATCTCTATCTCTAGTGTTCTTGAGCCATCCTTACCGCCGTCATGGCTGAGGCTAAAGAACCCACTGTAAACTCCCTCAGTGACAACTTTGTCGATCTGGATGGTTACTCTTCCGAGGGTTGACTGAAGCAAAGGGTTTGAGTTCAGATATAGGAGACTAGAGAAAAGAACCAACAAAAAGGGATACAAATTAAGAAGCTACTACACCATACCTTTCCAAATGTATTTTTGCTTTTGCACAAGATGTACAGCTTCTGCCCTTTTGGGGGGATGTCGAATAACCAAGTGAATCCCTCGTTCCATACCGGGCAGATGCTCTGGTTAACCAGCTGCAATCAATGCAAATATCAACAATCACAGACTATAAACATATCAACTAGAAAGTAAGTATGCATATCCAACAAATATACAGTGATGTCCACTTTAATTTATTGATCTCCAATTCCGAGACCTTGTTCTCAGTCTTGCAATGGTCATTTCATAGAATTACTGGGTGCAGAGCAACACGTGCATCATAGAATGAAATTAACTTGCATCATGGAAGAACTTACCTTGGTTTGCCTTGGAGGACCATTTCCTATTTGCAGGCAACAAAATGCATTTGTACTCCCCATTGTCTGTTTTAAGTTATTCCCACGTAAGATCGTCACGGTCAAGCAACCAGGCAAGCAATGCAGTAGGTTATCAGCTCTGTCATGAAAACTGGGAGGACAGGTCTTCATAAGCATCTGTAGTACAGGTATGGCCTCAGCTGAAATAAGAGACTGGGCCTTAGCAATGTCTTCATTCATTTGGGGCCAAGATTCTTTAAGCAAGCAAAGGGTGTCTAGCACACTCTCTTGGGCAGCCTCGTTTCCATCCTTCAGGGCACAAACCAGATGGGGTATGCACAATGTTGCTGCCTCAGAAAATCGGACCTTTCTGAAGTTGCTGAATATCACATATATGGTCCTCAAAATAACTTCATTGATAGATGATGTAGAGAGCAGCTCTCTTTCTAGGGCAGCTGCAAGAAATTGCAGGTTAGATTACAAACATAATTGTGAAGGGATATTTAGTAATTGCAAGTTCATTATTTAATACATAACACATCTGAATCACTTGGAAGGGTCGGATAATGATTGATAGCTTTGCAATTATGGGGCACAAATCAGTTTAAGATATAGGCATATAGCCCATCAAGGACAAAAAGGATAACAGAAAAGATGTTTTGTTTCCAAAGCAGAAGGGTACAGCAATTACAAATGAACATGAAAAGCAGGCAAATGAAAAAAAAAACTGATTCCGACAGAAAGAGCACTAACCAGTGAGAGAACGGATGAGCTCATTAGATACATATTCTTGAAGTGTATGATTTGAAAAAAGATGCTTGATTAGCAGAGCAGCCTGTCCTGCAATATCTACATTTGGAGACAGAAGCAACTCCTGTACAACCAAAATGCCTCCAGCCTCCGCAACAGCACGCCTGTTTGTCCTGCTGTGCATCACTAAGCTCTGGAGTGCACAAATAGCAACCATTGTCATATCATCCGTGGGCTGGTCCTCAAGTAGGCTTACAAGAGCACGACAGGCAGATACAGAGTCGCTTGCTCTTGCAAGCGCTTCATGCTGGAAAATGTCACCTAGTGCAAGTCACCAAAAACTTTGCTGCCTGATTCTTTGATTGAGGATCTAACAGGTACTGTGAGAGAGGAGCAATGGAGTGTTTGGCAACTTTTGTTTCTCGGACCCTTGAATTGTTTATCAGTGCTTCAAGCAATCTTGCTGCAGATTCCTCACAACGATGGCTCTTAAGGAGCTCCAACAGTGCACGTACAGCCCCAGCCTCAGCCATGGCTACAGCACACCGTGAATTGCTTTTCTCTTGCACAAGAAGAGCACCGAGAGCTATTGTGACAGTACTCTCCATAGTGGAGTTCAGCAATCTTACAAGCACAGCCAGTGAGACTTTAACATAGTTATCAGAGCTATAACGCAAAACATTACATAATACAAGTGCTGCGGACTCCCATAATGCTTGACTTGGCTGAGGGTCATCCTGGACAATTACCTTTGAAAGTTCAAATATTCCACCTGCATCTGCTACAGCCTTGGGCCAACTCTGAGATATGTTTTCAAGTGCTTTAACTGCAGTTTGCTGTAAGCTCAAGATACCAATACCAGCAAGCTGCACCAGAGGGACAACTGCATTTTTTGTAGTGATATCTTGTTGAAAATGTTCCTGTTCCAGAAGATGTGATAGAACCTCAGTGCCAAGTTGTTGGATTGCTTGAGAAGGAGAATCAAGAAATGATATTAACGGCTCAATAATTTGACTAGGAGTTGACTTCAACGCTGCTAGACTCTGAGGTTTCTCCAGAATATTCACAAGTGCTTGCAATGCGCTGTGCTGGTCCCACATGGTAACGTCTGGGCGACGTAATAGCAAGAAAAGTGGCTCCACCATTTTTGCAGCAGCAGAACTTTTAGCAATGCCACTGTTGTTTGTTAAGATGCGAAGTAACTCAGCAATGGATGAGCTAACAGAAACAGGAACTTCCAGAATCATATCAAGCGCATGCTCTATGATACCAGCTTTAACCATGTCAAGTTTGCAGTTTGGACGATCCTTGCCCAACTTTATAAGAGCAGCAATAGACGCTTCTGACAATTGGTAGTTTGTCCCAGGAACAAAACTAACAAGAAGATCAACAACTTCATTAGTCGCAGCAATCTCTGCATTGTGCTCTTCATCCAGTAGTCTGCTCAGAGCACAGACAGCTGGTTCAACAACCAAACTAGAGCCTGATGACATCAATGATATCAGGGGGCGAAGACATTCTGTGGCAATCGGTGATGCCCTTATGTCAGAGTTCTCAAACAAAACATAGCAGAGCTGAGCAGCATCTTTCTTAAGCTCTAAGGAGGAACTGAAGGATAAAATTTTATAAAGGCTTTCAAGTGTATTGCCTTCTACATCAAACATAGCTGAAGCCTTTGAGATATTGCCAGCGGAAAGTTTGATCAGAGCACCAAGTGTGGCTTGCTGTTCTATTTCATTTCCTGACTCGAGCATGTCAAGTAATGGCTGTATAGCTTGCCTAGCCACTTCTGTATCTCTTATACTCTCTGAATCAAATAAGTTCTGCAATGTCCTTGCAGCACTAAGCCTAGAATTTCTTGAGCCCAACCGTAAGACAGCTGCAAGTTGATTCAAAGTGCTAAGTGAGGATTCATAGTAAAGCAGATCAGGATTTTTGTATAAAATCCCTAAGAGATTGATAATGGTAGCTTCAGTTGAGTCTTGTGGGCTTAAAGATAAATACATGGTTAAAGCATCTAGAGCTCCAGCCTCCGCCATAGCAACTTTATTTGTTTCACTACCTTCTGCTAGTTGAGTCAATAGGTGCAACGCAACCAGAGGTGCACCTGGTTTGTCTGCCATGGGTTTAAGTATATCCACTAGCAAGGGAATGGACCTTCGAGCAGTAGCACCAGTACGAACATCCTCAAGATCAAAAAGACTTCTCAATATTATTTGACTTGGATTCTCTGCCAACTTGAATTCTTCAGCCATTGTAACAAGGTTTGGCATATCAGATTCTATCAGTCCAATCATGGCTATAGCACCCACAACTGCACCAGAATTTGCTATAGCGAGCTGTATACTCCTGCTTCCAGTGCACACCAGGCTAGCCAGTGATTGAGCAGCAAAGTACTTGTCAATAATCTCATCAGATCTTAGTAATGAAGCTAAAGAAGGTATAATTCGCATTATTGCTGAAGATTGAACTACCACTGAATCCTGAAATAAAGTAGCCAATAGAAGGGCGCAACTCCATACACTCCCTGAATCTTCATCGTGTTCCTGTCACATGGAGCGTTATTTAGAGCTTTGAATTTTGCATGGGAAAAGAAACGGTAAAATATGGACAGGTAATGGAACTAAGATAACAAGTATTAGCCAGTTGACCAGATGTTACGTTAAATATATTAGGACCCCGAGACTTTTTTGCTTGTTCTCAACTCTAGTTGGATAATTACGTAATAATAATGTACAACGTAATTCGTGTACAGCTGTATCTCATTCTAACTCTAGTACCCAAAACAAATGGTTCCAACCTGGAGTCTATCGGAATGCAAAGGTCAAAAAAGGAACATATAGACCGACTAAAGTATCAATACCTTGCAAAGTAACTACAGTTTATCTGCAGGATGTATCACTGGACTTCTATTTATCCCAGGTATTGCAAGCATTGGTGATGAATTTATTTTTATTTTTTAGGTTAGGGTGATGAATTTATTTTTTATGTAAGCAGTAACTTCATATGTGCTGATGAATGTATTTTGCTGATGCAAGTATATACTGATAGACAAGCTCATCCTGTAGTAGCATGTATAAGGTTAAACAGCAAGACCCACCCTTACGGACAAATTGCCGCAACAGACTTGGTTTGGGAACCAGGGACTTAATTAGAGTTGAGGGAAAAACTCGTTAATCTGCCGAATGGGGTTTGCTCCTCAATTTGAAAAAACAATATCTGCCTACTGGATAGGTTCAAAAGCACTCATTATGCTCAAATTTGGCTCCAAAATAAAATGAGTCAATTTTAGTGAAACACGATTGCACTTCGTCTCAGCTCCTTAGCTCGACAACAAAATTGGTACTGAAGAATTAGCAATTAACTAAGATGATAGGAAGTGAATCTGCCTTAATTTCAAAAAAAAAAAAGACTCAATAGATGATCGTATCCAATTAGATCTAATTATGATGTACCTTGGGGATCATTCAAGAACTTTGGCCTCCTAAAATTGGCAACAATGAGGTATTTTAGGGACTCATGCAGCCACATTGCCCTTGTTGTGCATTATAAGTGGTGTGAGGCTATCAGGGGTGAAAAGGACATATCTATAAAGGTTAGCTATTGATAGTAGGGGATTTGGATCATTTGCCCCACTACATAGGGTTTGATGATTTGCCCCAGGGTTGTCTCAATGGCTAGTGGCCCCACCCGTCAATCTCAGCCCCGGGGGGGGGGGGGGGGGGGGGGGGGGGGGGGGGGGGGGGGGGGGGGGGGGGGGGGGGGGGGGGGGGGGGGGGGGGGGGGAATTATCAAAGTTAGAAGGGTGTGGGTTAAGATCAAATTTCTCATTGATGGTAATGTCACGTAACTGCTACATGTAGATAGCTGATTAGGATTGTGAATAAAATAATCTTATTTCTAACTTCATTGTATTTTTTGTACAACTTATATACCCTGAAAGACTCAGGTAAAACAGTTACAAACTGGGAGAAAGACAAAAGAGGCAAATATCCTTTTACATAATAGGATCCTGAGAAAAATTATCACACCAACGGTGCATCATATTCAGCAAGCAACCTATTTCTATGTATCATGTTTCTTACAGCAAGGCAAAAACAAGGCAGATCTATTGGTTTTCACTTTTCACCCTTCCACCCTATTCAGCAGTCACCAAATTGATACTAAGCAATCCAACCTCCTCATCTGGACCAGCGCCGCAGTGGCCATGGCGAACACCATGAGCAGCCAGCTGGTGCCATCCAGTGCAGCTGCGATGAGTTGCCGCGAACGGGAAGATACTCCTGAGGACCGGCACAATCACCCAGCCATAGACGAACACCCATGAAAGGACACAGACCACCTCAAAGGACACCATGAACTCAGGCTGGTATAGTGAGCGACAAGATGTCGGTGGCACTGCCCTATGCGGTCACAGCCTGGCACAGGCTCTTGAGCAAGGTGCCGGTGAACTCGTTGGTATGCAGCATATGGGCTCTTGAGCAAGGTGCTCATGGCATTCACCATGGTCATCCCCACGCTGGTGTGCAAGCACCACGCGTTCTAAGGTATGAGGATGCACGGCTGCCAAGGCAGAGCTCACATCCTGACGACGGCATATACCACTGGCCGTGGAGGCGGGGAAGAGGCGGTGGAGAAATATCTTGTATAAGACGCGGAGGCCGACGGCACGAGTGGCCGGAGGCATTCTACGGACGAGGGAGACAAAGCAGGAGAGCCACAGCAACAGAATTGGCGGCGCCGCCGAGGTGACTGTACAGGCTGGGTCCACATGGTCGGTGTATGGACCGACCCACTCCGGTGGCAGGAGCGGCTGGCGGCTGCAGCCGGCAAATCATGAAAGATGTATTTTGGCATACAACACCCAATAAAAGCATCTGGATTATTTTTTGCAACAAAAAAAACAGCCTCTTCAGCGAGACACCATAGCCCCTGGTGCTCCTGCTGATGAGATTCTGATCAGTTTGCACAATAGATCCAAGTTAATTGACCACTTTAAACCATTCTGCGAGTTGTGTGTTTTGCTCTTACATTGAAGAACAGCTTGAGGCACCAAGCGGTTAACATGGATAGAGAAATCATGGGACCCAAAAAGAGCCGACTAACTCATAAAGGAGCCAGGTTAAAGTAATCGATGCAGAACCAAAAAAGTGCTTGGCCCACAAAGATAGCATTTATGTTGATGTATCTCTCAATTCAAACAAGCATAGCATTTCAGCGAAGTAAAAGCTTAAAATTATCATCAAGTGATTGCAGCTGAAGAGATAAGAAAAATGTAATAACAGCACAATGGAAAATAGAGATTAAAAAGTGAAACATGCACCTGTCGGCTAGCAGAGTGGCTAGCAAGTTTATCAGAAACAATGTCAACACCACCAAGATCCATAACAGTAAGCTTACTCCTGGGATGAGAAGAACAAATTAGTGAGAGCAAACGTGCAACAGTTTCTTCCAGAACCTTCCCCGATTCAGGCACATCCAAAACATCCTGCTCACAATTGAACAAACTCTTCTCTGTGTAAGGTTTCCAGACTTCAATGTCCAGGGATGTTGAAGTGGAATGTTGCTTCAACATATCAATGAGTGCAGATATTAGACTCTTCAGATTTCCTGATGCTTCAAGAACTTCAACTGAATCTTCTCTGTTGTCCTTCAACGCAGATATGAGGGTGATTGCACTGGAGATTCTTATTTCCATGTTTGTCGATTCCATAACTCTACTGACAAGAGAATCAATGCAGCCTTGACTTCTGTTTATATGCTCACTAAGCAGAGAAGATTGGTCCTGACATAGCCTTGCGAGAATTTGAATGGATTTGTCTTGAATAGGGGGAAGCCCAACACTGATACAGCGGACCAGAGGTTCTAAACTTTCTGGGGCTTCCAGAAAGGCAGTCCGCAGAGGGGGGCTAAAATGAGCACCCTCCTTGGTCATCACCATCAATGCAAGCACATCCAGGGGATCCAAGCTAGTAACATTTTCCAAACTGATACCAGATAAACACACCAGCAGTGCATGAATTATAAAGCAGCAGAGTGAGTAATCTGGAAAAACTTCACAGAGGGGGAATTGGTTGAGCAAGTGATAAAATGACCGTGAAGCACTAATTTTGCCATCTAAACTCCCCTCCTTTAGGACTCTAGTCAAAGCTTGGACAATATTATCATCTAGCGCTTCCTTAGCAATCTGGGAATCTGATAAGAGATTTGCCAATGCAGCAATTGCCGCTTCAGCCGCATCAATGGATGATGTCTTGGCCATCTCTATGAGAGGTTGCACGTCACCTTCAGCTATACATGACATCTTGTTCTTCGACATGGTATTAGCCGAGCGCGAGAGTGCTCCTAAAGCTCGAGCAGATTGTGTTGCAATAACTTGATTTCCACTTGTCAAAAGCTTCATGCATGGCTGAACAATTTCATCGGTTGCTAAGATGTCGCAAATATCCTGACGCATACTGAAAATATCAGCCAACACAGTTGCAGCACATTCCTGAGATTCTTCATTTGACGAGTCAAGAACAAGAACAAGAGATCTAAGCCCTTTATTAGCAGGAGCTCCATTCTGGATTAGATCTCTTTGAGGAGCCAGCACAAGGACATGCCCGAGAACTGTAATGGCATGTGCCTTTGAGCTCACTGAGTCACTGAGCAGTAGTGCTAACAGCTGATTGATTGTGGCAGAATCAGCAGACCGTATAAGCACCTTGAGTGCTTTGACTGACGCCTCTTGTCCACGAGGACTGTCACTCTTTAGAAGCCAAAGCAGCGCCAGAACAGCACCGGCACTCTCAACACATGCCCTGATATCGTCACTGTGACAGCACAAGTTGCATATGATATGAGCTGAATCCTCCTTTGCCCTTTGAGATCCTGTTTCCAGTAGTTGGACAAGTGGAGGGATACCTCCAGCAGCTGTTATTGCCCACTTACTGTCATCTACTTCATCACTCAAGATAGCCAACAAAGAAACTGCATATTCCTGATGCTGCTCACTGGAAAGTCCAAGTAATGATATTAGCAACTGAACTCCTTCTCTCTTTCCAAGAGCGTCCCACAATCCAAAACCATCACAGCACAAGTTAGTTAAGGCATGAACAAGATGGTCTTGAACATCGTCGGAAGCCATAGTGACCAGCCCAACAAGAACCTTCTTTGCATTTGAGTGATCAAGTCTGCCAGAGAAACATGCATTTGCATATAGACTTGCTAAAGCTTCAAGAATACGATCAAGCAGAAGCTTACTGTCATGGGATTTTAGGAGCACAACCAAAATGCTTTCTATCTCAACAGGATCAAAGAATTTACCATCAGTGCCATCATACACCATCAATGTATATGCAAGTGCTCCAAGAATGTCAGCAAGGGACACAGCTGACCGGGGTGATTGGCAAAGCTCTCCCAGGTAAAGCAACAATGAAGTGGTTCCACCGCAAATATTTGATAAAGCACAAACAGCATGGCTTTGTAGAGAATGGCAGGTAACCCCTCGCATACACTCTTTTGAGGGCGCTACAACAGCTCCAATCAAAACAGGGAGACCACCTGCATCTACCACAGCTTTCTTTGCAATAGTAGACTTGGAAGATAAGGCCTCCAAAGCATCAGCTGCACTTTCACGAACAGCAATGTCATCATCTCGATTCAGAAGCTGAAGAAGGGCCTTAACAGCCCCAGCAGCTATGATTTTGGGAATGCTATCACTGAAAGCAGAGATCAACCGTGCCAAGAGGGAGGCAGCATTTGACTGTGAAGCAGTATTCTTGGATGAAAGAAGGCCAGTAATAATTTCTACTCCACCCGCTTCAAGTGTGGCCTTCCAATAACCATCTTTATCTCCACAGAGATTTCTTAAAGCCCCAGTCACAAAGCCCTCAACTATTCTATCTTGGCGTGACTTAGGATTGAGCAAATCCCAAAGAGTCGGCACAACGCCTTCTGTCACAAATATTTTCATGCCTATGTGATCATCCGAAAGACCCCCTGAAGACACTTCAAAAATAGCCTCAGCGGCAGCCTTCTTTGCTTCAGCAGATTCAGACTTCAAGAGAGAGAGCAAGGGTGGTATGCAACCTCCTAAGAGAACCTTGACACGGAGGTCCTCTTCCTTGCAGAGTGCACTAAGCAGGGCCGCAGCATTTACTTTGGCTGAAGATGCCCCGCTTCTAAGGATAGATATAAATAATGGCATGGCCTGAGAATGGCTACCTATCAAAATCCTTGCGTCCTTTTTCGCCTTGGCAAGTTCAAGTAATCGTTTGATCGCCACTTCCTTCTCTGGCAGTGATGTCACGCTACCATGTAGCTGCTCCAGCAATCGAGCAACAGTGGACATTGCACTTCCAGGATCATCAACTTCTGCAAGATTGCATGCTTCCCTATATAGAGAATAAGCAATAATAGTTAAAAATTATGAATAATAAAGAGAGGACTAAAGGCTTAAAATGAAATAAAGGGTCGCTAGACGAGGATACAGCAACCCAAAGAAAGCTAAGCTAATTTTGCAAAGCAATTGATTCCATGAAAACTTCCAGTGTAATAAACATAATAAAAGAACAGTGAGAAAATTGAGATCTTTTTTTAACAGTGAAAATTGAGATCTTTTATACCTTGATCTAGAAGATGACGTGGATGGTGCAGGTGAAGTAGGGTCTCGAGATTCTCGAGGTTCCGATGAGCTGGATATCGGCATGATTGAACAGCTACCAACGTTAACCTTAATTGTTTTATATGTCCTCCTACAAGACAAACTGAAAGTATTCAACATAACAAAGTAATATTGCCAGCTTGTGTCATCAACATTTCAAATTAACTTACATTATACCAAAAGGGTGGAAAGGTATATATCATGTGGATACCAAGATAATAACATAATCATGTTAATTTACGAGTGTAATATTAAAGATGTATAGCCTGATAGCCGTGGTCAGCAGATCCAGTTCTAACAGCAAAAAAACTAAGAATATACCCAGCACCTATTAGTTCAACATATAAATGAAATGTTGTGAACGTCGTGACAGAGAGTAACCTAAGCTATTGGAATTTTAACTCATATTTCATCCTAAATCTTATACTGGATTTGCATTCTCACCAAAAAATATTAAATGCAAGATCAGGAACCAAAGTCTCTGTTCCAGGTAATAGATAGGTAACAAAAGGATGATTAAACCAGCGTCAGGTTTCAAACGATATGACAGCAATAGTGGTCTTAGATCTGAATAGGTATCAATTTTGAACTTATTGCAACAGATCATGCAAAACTGACTGCAGTTGCTCCAACAGGAAAAGACCAACAGAGGAGTGATACATATTTCGATGCGTGCTCGAGGAAAAAATATTTAATGTAGCTGATAAAAAGAATTCCATTATGGTCACCATTTCATGGATCCAGTTCAAAAAAAAAAAAAACAATGGAACATCAAAACCACAACTGCAAGTACCAGTGCAAGCCCCGCCCCTACCTCCAAGACATCCAACTGGCAGTGCTAGAATCGTCATGGGGAAATTCAGATCCCAAAAAAATGGTACTTTCCACCTATTTAACTGCCAAAGATGAAAAATCAAAATAATCGCCCGTGATCTATCATACTATCCCCAAATTCCGCGCAAGTATACTTCAGTGGCAAGATTCCTTGCACACCTCAGCTGCAATGACACCTACAGCGTGTGGCCCACACAGACACACTTCCAAAGTCCAAATGCATATAGCAATTAGCTCAAAACAACCCGAGCAACTGTGCCTAGCTTCATGAAAAAGTGTCTTCCCCAATTCACCAAATTCGGGGAAGGACAGGCCCCCAGCAGCAGAAGGTGTTGCAAATGCAAAAAAACAGCTGCGGACCAGAGCTGCCAATGCACGGGGATAGGAACGACCATACTAGCACTAAACGAGTTTAAGACAAGCGTGAGTGCAAAATTGTACCATTCCACGTGGTGGGGAGTTCAATTACTCCTGATAATCCCAATAAAGCATGGCTGCCTCGACTGAGCATTGTCTCTCTATGACCCAACGAAAAGCACGCCGTTTCTACAGTATGGTAAGATCAGACCACGGCCTTCAAACAAGACATTATCGAAAACTAAAGTGCGGATGAACAAAGAAACAGAAAAGCGGGTCGCGACAGAATTCCTCGAGAATTACTCCCCTCCGTGCGTACCTAACTACGGCCTGCCACAGATCGCTCCTGGGGGGGGGGGGGGGGGGGGGGGGGGGGGGGGGGGGGGGGGGGGGGGGGGGGGGGGGGGGGGGGGGGGGGGGGGGGGGGGGGGGGGGGGGGGGGGGGGGGGGGGGGGGGGGGGGGGGGGGGGGGGGGGGGGGGGGGGGGGGGGGGGGGGGGGGGGGGGGGGGGGGGGGGGGGGGGGGGGGGGGGGGGGGGGGGGGGGGGGGGGGGGGGGGGGGGGGGGGGGGGGGGGGGGGGGGGGGGGGGAATTGGGCGCCGCCGCTGCAGCCCCCTGCAGGGCGCGCCTGGCCAGAGATCGACGAACGACAGCGGGAGAGGGGGGCTCACCGGAGGCAGGCGAGGACGTCCGGCGGCGAGAGCGGGGCGGAGGAGAGGAGGAGGCGACGCCTGGTCCCGCGCCCACTCGCCCACTGTGCCGCGCAGTGTGGGTGTGAACTGTGAAGAGGGGAGGGAGAGAGATGTGAAAGCTTTTGGAACAGGGGAGAAGTGGGGAGGGAGAGGGGTGGTGTCTTTTGCGGATCACTCCCGTCATTGTCGCGTTATTACGGGAGTGGACATGGACGGCCGCCTGGGCTGTCAAGTGGAAATTAACTGCGTTCCTCTTTTAGTAACGGGCAGATCGCTGTCGTACTACGCAGCGGTAGTGGAAGCATTTAGAGCGCCTTCAACCGTGTCAGTAATAACCACTGTTTACGCGAAATTGGGTCAGGGAAATTTCTCCAATATTTTTCATAAACGCGCAAATTTTAGTGAATATAGAAAGAAAAAAATAGAGAAAGATGTTTACAGACTGAGAAAAGACATCGCCAGACAACTTCTCTGAAATTTTACACACACGAAAAAGTGATTTTATGGGGAGTTTCTTACGGAAACTGTTGGTGATGCTCTAAGCAAGTGGATAGGGTGTTCCTGTATACACATACACACCTTTGCTCAAAGAGGTAGGCCCTTAATCCACCGTGGGATTAAAATGTGATGTACTTTCTATTCTAAGCTAATTTAAATTCTAAATTATTAAGTTGACCGGATTTATGTAAAGAGTAACACCATCTATGATGTAAAATTAGTTTCATTACGAATACATATGTTGTACTCCTTTCGTCCCAAAATTTTTGTCTTAAATTTATCTAGATACGTATGTATTTAGTATGTTAGTGTATTTTTCTGTAGACTTAGTTCAACATAGAGAAGTTTGATTTAGAGAACTTCAAATTAATTTGAGTGGAGTAAAAGCGATTAGAGTGCTCAATGGGTGTCTACAACTCCAATGTGTACTTTCTTTCTTTCCGTTTTGTTTTATATATTTCAACAAGATTCTCCAACAATTTTATTGTGGGACGCAATAAAATTACCATTGTTTACGTGAAATTGGGTTAGAAAAAATTCTCCAACAATTTTCACAAACGCGCAAATTATTAGTGAAAATAGAAAAAAAAAGATTTAGGGGAAGATGTTTATAAGAACTGAGAAAAGACATTGCCAGACAACTTCCCCTAAATTTCACGGCACCTAGTAAAAGTGGTTTTATGGGAGTTTCTTGCAGAAGCTGTTGGTGATGCTCTAAGCAAATGGGCAGGATGTTCTTGTATGCACATTAACATTTTTGCTCAAAGAGGCAGACTCTTAATCGTCTGTGGGATTAAAATGTGATGTTCTTTTTATTCTAAATTATTTTAAATTCTAGAATATTAAGTTGACCGAGTTTATGTAAAGAAGTAACACCATCTATGATGTAAAATTAATTTCATTAGATTCATTACGAATACCATGTTAGTGTATTTTTTGGTAGACTAAGTTCAACATACAGAAGTTTGATTGAGAACAAAACTATAACTTTAAATTAACGCAAATGTTAACGCTCACACGTGTGGCACGAAGCAACATGGCCCAAACGCCTCCATTATCATTCATTTTGCCACGCCAAAACAGATGACATCGGTGGGAATCTTTTTGGTTTTCACCTTAAAAATGTTTTATCTCCTAATAAAAAAATCCAATTAAAAATTTGTTTTCACCATTAAATCCGTCTCAACGAGATCTTCAAAACTAGATCCCATGTTTATATGTTTCGACGAAAAAAAATTGCCCAAAAGTTGCCATAGTGTTTACACTAAAGTTGCCATGTGGCAATTTTAGTTGATAGAGCATAGAAATTTTAGTATTTTGACCATGGCAATTTCAGTATTTTGACCACTAAAATTATTTTTTGCATGAACCATAGCAATTTTAAGTGCATGTATCATGGCAATTTTAGTTTATGGTTCATGTCAAGTCTAGTTTCTTAATTCTCCGTTTTATAATATGTCAAAATTTATATTTAAATGTAGAAGAAAATAGCTGAAACATATTATGGCAACTTCAGTGTAAACACCATGGCAATTCATGTGCAATAGACATGGCAACTTTTAACCCAAAAAAAGTCGCCGAAACATATTGATATGAGATCTAGTTTCGAATATCTCGTCGTGATGGATTTAATGGTGAAAACGGATCTTCAATCGGATTTTTCATTTAAGAGATAAAACATTTTAAAAACTGGAAATCAAAAAAGATTTTCACATGCATGCATGCGGTGACGTGGCGCAGTCTGTGTGTTACAAGACGTGTGGGCGGATGTCGCTCCCGCCACACTTGTGGGCGTGTGTTATAAGGCGTGTGTAAAAGCAATTAGAGTGCGCAACGGGTCTCCACAAGACCAATGTGTACTTTCTTTCTTTTCATTTTGTTTTTTTATATTTTTTAACATGTACTCCCCCGTTTTTTAAATATAAGCCCTTTTTAGAGATGTCAACAAGGACGACATACAAATGTATATAGACATATTTTAAAATGTAGATTCATTTATTTTGCTACATATGTAGTCTATATTAGAATCTCTAAAAGAGCTTATGTTTAGGAAAGAAGGAATATATCATTCTTCACAATATTCTATCTTAAAATGCCTAGTCATTACTTGACAAAATGGATACAATTGGCGGTGGTGCAATCAGTTACATGTGTAAAATATGAGACCATGTACACAACATATTGTTTTGTTTCGGTCCAATCCAAGCAGACATGCTAAAGAAAATTCAGACGGAGATTGTTTTTGTATGTGTGGTTATTTTACCTCTTTTTAGGTTATATGTAAAGTGAGAAGGTTGTTGGAGGGAAAGGAGAATACGTCCATTGTACTATCATCTATGGTACTCTTTTCTTCCCATAATATAAGATGCTATTAGAACTCCAACGCACGACCTTAAACGGACGTCTGTTTTGTCTGATTTTCGTCCGTTTAGGGGTGGCAATGGGGCGGCGTCCGCCCGGATTTGTGGATGCGCCGGCCGTGTGTCCAACGCGCGGTTGCATTTCGGCCGCATCTCGTCCGCCAGAGGCCATTTATACTAAAATCAACCATGGAAAATAGTCCAAATCAAACATAGCAAAATATTTCCACGTCCGAAATAGTTTTACAACCCAACCGAAATAAAAATAATATCAAATAGTCTTACAACCCAAATCGAACTTTGTTTGCATGAAAAAGTTTTAAACCAATAGATCTACTGGTTGCCAATATGAGTCCACATGTGCTCAACCAAATCATCCTGAGGCTGCACATGAGTCTGCCTATCATGCATCACGATGAAACTGGACAAACTGTTGAAAGGTTGCAGGAGGTAGTTGCTCAGGCTTTTCACCGTAGAAATCAAACCCTTGGTCGTAGATGCTATCACCACGCTCATCCTCCATGATCATGTTGTGCATGATCACGCAAGCAGTCATCACCTCCCAAAGCTTCTTAGTACTCCATGTCAATGCAGGGTTTCAAACGATACCCATCGAGATTGAAGAACACCAAAAGCACGCTCCACATCCTTCCTAGCACTCTTCTGCATTTTGGCAAACCTCTGTTTCTTCTCTCCTTGCGGATTGGGTATGGTCTTCATAAGAGTTGACCACTGAGGATAGATACCATCAGCTAGGTAATATCCCTTGTTGTAATGGTGGCCATTGATCTCAAAGTTGACCTCTGGGGAGTGGCCTTCTGCAAGCATTGCAAACACTAGAGAACGCTGAAGCACGTTGATATCATTGTGAGAACCAGCCATGTCGAAGAAAGAATGCCATATCCACAGACCTTGTGAAGCCACCACTTCAAGTATGGCCATGGCACCTTTCACATGCCCCTTGTACTGCCCCTGCCAAGCAAATGGACAGTTCTTCCATTTCTAGTGCATACAATATATACTATCAAGCATGCCTTGAAAGCCCCTATCGGCATTGATCGTCAACAACCTCTCTGTATCAGCGGCAGTTGGCTCTCTCAGGTAATCAGTGCCGAACACTACCACCACGGCCTTGCAGAAATTAAACATTGAGAGGAGACATGTGAACTCACTCATACGCACATACTCATCCACGAGATCACCAGGAATTCCATATGCAAGCATGCGGATAGCCGAAGTGCATTTCTGGTAAGAAGAGAAGCCAGGCTTGCCAAGGGCGTCCTCT